>JAAEAF010014737.1:0-17704 GCA_011037195.1 Triatoma infestans | reverse complement strand
AATGCATTTGTCCACAGTAACGACAAGGAGATGGAGGTGTACGATTAGAATTTTTCGAAGTTACAGCGAAAACTGTAGGGTTTGATTCAGAAGCCTGAACTTCTTTTAGGGCATTGGCATAGGAAAGTGCTTCATCTAATTTTTGAGGAAGCTTCGTTCGCACCTCATTACGAAGCGGTTGAGGAAGTGATTTCAGGAATGCATCAGTGGCCAGTTTATCTAGAATTGCTTGTAAGGCCTCGAGTGGGTTAGCTTGAGCTTTTAAATGAATGGCGGATTGGATATGTCTAATCCTATCCGCGAATGTTTCAGGAGACTCAGTGGGCAAGGACTGAATATTAGTCATCTGTTGTAAGAGGACTAAGGGTGTTTTTTCCTTTCGAAATCGGGATAGAAGTCGCTCTGAAATTAGAGGATACGTTATAGTTGTACCCTGGCGTTGTAATTCCGCTTTCTGGGTGTCATAAAATATTTTTGCAGAACCTGAGAGCCTAAATGCTAATATTTCTAATTTAGCAGCGTCGTCCCAGCCAGAAAGACTAGCACAATGGCTAATTTGGTCAAGGAAATCTGACACTTTGGCTGAATTTTCGCCATCGAAGGTAGGTAAGCTATTGATTAATTGCAAATTCCTTAAGAGACTAGGTTGATTATTAATTGGAGGATTTGCTAATTGCTGCTGCGCAAGTAAATATTCTACAGCAGCGTCGATGCCCATGTCTTGTCCATTAATCTTATACATTTTGTCAGTGAACGAATTGCTTGGGGAAAGATTATATTTTTCAAGACGTCTACGTAATTGGAGTAAATTGCCTCCAACAGAAAGGTTATTATCGAGTAATATCTTTATAATTTGGGATCTATTAAGTACACTCATAAATTCAAAATTCGAAAGGGATTGAGGTACAAGTGGTACAATTACAAAACTTTAAAAATGAAATTCACTAGAAAATTCAATAATGGGAAATATTGAAGATATTTCCGCTGAGAAAGTAATTTAAAAAAAACAATCAAATTATCTGATGGATAATTTGTTTAATTATGAAATTGAAATTTTTACGTACTTGTAAATTTGTGGATTCTCGTTGAAAATATCCCAAACAGCTGGCACCAATGTAATGTTTTGGTGTGATGTTGTAGTTTGTAGAAAGTGGTAGTGTGTAGCACGAGCGTTTTAGTGAAAAGGGCTTATAAGTTGTAATTTTAAAAGAGAATGAAGTGTTTGCAATAATAATGAAGCACTGTTTTTCAAAAGATATATTCTCTAAGAGAAATTAAGTTAACAACAATATGCTTATAAATATAATTGGAATAAATTCTTTAAACTTGATATTGGCTCTGATGTTTTCACTTTGGTAGCTAGAACGAGTCTGTAGTAAATTTAAGTATTTTACAATATCACACTATTATGTTTAAGAAATTAAGTATTTATCAAGATTAATGCAAAACTGGCACAGATATTTAGAGAGCAATTCCTGAAGTGTCCTGTCTGAAGGTAGAGTTAAGACTCTCTATTCTTTTAAAACTAATGTTAGAATGTATTCTTTGGAATTGCTCTCTCTCTCTAGTGGGGGAAATTAGCTTGTACAAAGGTTTGACCTAACGGGATTTGTGCCTTTGTTTAATGATCCAAATTTGCAGTACCTGACACTAAAGTACAATCTTTTTGAAGATAATTTCACATTCTAATATATTATAAAATATTAACAAAAATACAATTTTGGATACTACTCAAACAATTCAGAACCCACATTCCTAAAATATTATTTTTCGATTGCGCACGCTATGTCACTACCCGGGCCCGATCCGGTAATACAGTCTTGCCAGAGTTCCTTTTGCTCCTATTTTTAATTTGCCCTATTCTCGATCCGCAGGTACGTTCGGCTCCCCGGCCATTTTTTTACCTCCACTTGTTTTTAGCTCTCGACGCTTTACATTCCACATACGTCTTTCATTTTGGAGGGGTGGCTCGCGCTTAATAATTAAATTCTTTTATTAAAAAAAGCCTATACTGCCACGCTTCACAATCATAGTTATAAAGTAGTTTCCAGTTCTTTCCATTGAGATACTCTATATAAGAGTCATGTTTTCATTCGTAACTTGTAAAATATCAGAAGAAAGAAGAAAAAGAAGAAGAAAAAAAAAAGTTCAAGTAAATTTTTCTTACAAAAAATATAGCAAAACAAGATATATCTATTTCTTAAATAAAAACACACCTCCCCATTTGAAAAAATGAAGTTGGTGCCTGTATCTCGCTTCTGGAAGCACCAAAACAAATTTGCAAATTAAATTTGGATTTCTAACAAAAAACTACGGGGACACGCATTTTTTTAGTTTATCTTAGTTTCCGATAAAATGTTATCCATATACCTTGGGACAACCTGTATATATATATACATATGCTCTAATTTTTATATAGGTACTATGGAAAACTATGGATTCTCACGTTACCTTTTTAGTAATTAAAAGAAAGATTTTAAAAATTTTCTACAATCTAAGAAGTAATATTAAACATATTTGAGCATACAGTGCATACATATGGTTTGAGGTGCAACCAAACGATCTAATTATAATCGTATCCAAACACTCCAATCCAAAATCCTCCGGAAATTCGTTTCAGTTCCTTTTTTTGTTTCCAACCATACAATCCATACAGCGTCAGAGATATTTTCCGTGATCATCGACCGGTTTCGGGCATCATGAGGACGCTTTTTGTCAAACAGAGTGATAACATAGATTTGCATGGAGCAACTTTAGTTGATACATACATACATATATAGTTGAATGTATCTGTGCAAATCTATGTTATCACACTGTTTGACAAAAAGCATTCTGATGATGGGCGAACGCCCGAAACCGGTCAATGACCACCAAAAGAAGCAGGCTATCACGGAAAATACCTCTAATGTTTTCCAGCTCTGCGGAACCAACCACAACAACAATCCATACAGGTTTAAATATTCTATAAGACCGTCAAAAAATCCTATTTCGATACAACAAAGTTCATAAGTGTTTATCCTCTCATCCGTCAATCCTCTTGTCCGTGAACTTGCATCTCTCATTAATTCTATAAATTATATTCGAAGACTAAAACGTCAGCGGCCTTGTGATCTACGTAATGAAGTAAATTGGAGTTTCATTGCTGAGTGACTTCTCCACTCTGTTTCTGATTATTTGTCCACAATTAAAAAATCAGATACAAATATCAATTAAAAAATAAATTAAAACTAAGAAAATAGTAAAATGAATACTTTTTAATTTTAATTCAAAATGACGGTGATAACCTCGATTTTATCCTATGTGATAATCTATGATTTTAACCAATAATACACTTCAAGTAAGGACACAAATTTACAAATCTGGTGCTTTATACATCCGTCGTGTTAAAAAGCAATAACCATTTACTAAGAATTTCCCCCAAAATCTAATATTTATGAACTTTTAATAAAAAGAAAAAAGAAAATTCATTAGGCTAGGTATTTTATTTGTATTATTGTTTAAAATTGTAATGTTCCCTCGTTCATTTTTTATCGTAAAATTTGGAAGAAATTTTTATACCATGCAATAAAACTCTCCCTTAATAGGATGTTTTTCAAAGTTTCTTTTAATTTTATTGTTCCAATATTGTTCAACAGCTGTTGTGGAATAAGAACAATATTTTTTTTTTAAGATATTTTTCTATTTTCCTGATCATGAAATTATTTATTTTTATTATAATTAAGAAATATGATAAGAAAAATGAAAGAAATACGTATGGAATTCAATCTGCCTTTTGCAAGTATGATATTAGCAGAGAAAGTTCGACACAAAATTGTATCTCACAAGTCGAGCACTAATATCGTGATGATTATAATGGGTTTGTTGAAGGAGAGAAATGGTCTGGTTAGAATGAATTAACAGAATATGGTATATTAATAAATATATGGATGGGTCCGCAATGCTGGATAACATCTGGTATTTTATCCGTCGTAGCATGCATATTTATTGTTTTCCTGACCGGTTTCGGATTTTCATCCATCTTTAGAGCAAATTCACCAAGTTTGTGTAGAGAATTCACTTCAATTTAATGTTTCTGTTACACTCACACTTGTTGGTTGCGTGCATATGGGAAGGTTATAAGGTTATCATATTGTAATGGGGTTGTTGAAGGAGAGAAATGGTGTGGTTAGAATGAATTAAGAGAATATGGTTAACACTGTATAATATGATAAATGACTGCCCGGACTTTACACTTGAAATTATAGAGTATGCTAGTGTGGTAAAGGGTAATGACATGTAGTGACTGGCTTTATGAACTCAGTTGTATTAACTGTTCTCCTATCTGTCTCCCGTTGCTATATTTATAGTTGGTTTCTCCCACTCCAGTCCGAGAGAATGGTCCTGTCAATTTGTCTCTCCCTCTCTGCTACGAATACACTCTTTGGATACTATTACAGTGATACTTATCCAGCTTAACTTAATTACAATTAAACACCAAGAAATAGGTTTTGAAAACCAAATTTACTGTAAACTGGTAAATAGAATTTTGGGGAAGATGAAATGGAAAACGCTGCCTCTAAAATGATTGTTCCATAAATTGTTCTTGATTTCATCGCCTCTATGTGAATCGAATTAACGCAAAATTTAGATAGTGAATGTACTTTAGAAAATAGAAAGTGAGATTTATCATAATAGAATGTTACGAAGTGGTTAATTTTTTTCTTTTGTTTGTTTGACTGACTTCGAAGCCAACTTCGCTAATAGATTATAAGGAAATTCTTTCAAAAGAATGTAAGAAAACTCTGGTCAGGACTAGTCTATTACTGGTTGAAATCAAGTTGTTTTTTTTTGCATTTAAAAGAAAATAATAAATAAAAAGATAAAAATAAAAAAAAATAATATTAGGTCATTTGTATTGAAATTATACATTATCCATTGGTGCAATTTATTATTATATAATTTTTAACTAAGATGTTTAAAAGTGAGTTTAATCGTGGACTTATTTATTCCAACCTTCTAATTATCTTTTCTATTTTTTAAAGACGAAAATTATATATATAAAAAAAGAAACTTGCATTTTATTATTGGTTGTCATAATAAATCATTATTAGTGTTTTCCAAACACTTCATTATGCATTATAATTCTTCCATATATATTTTTTCTTTTTTATCATATCGCTATAATTTTATTATACTTATATATATATATATATAGATCATTTTTTTTCGGTTTAAATTAAAATTTTTAATGAAATACTAGTTCTTGTTGTGGTTGCAAATTGTCTCTGATGCAAATACTAGTCCTATTCACAATTCTTTCTATTTGAATCCTCAATAAAAGTTTCAGCGACTATCATAGATGAAGTATCGGAAATTGTCTTTGAAAAGTGGCGATGAAATTGTCTCCAGCGATATTCCGTACCGTATTTCCAAGTTTGGTCAGCTCTACCTTTATTAGTCCCATTGGAATATTTAGGTGGAGTATATTGGCTTTGCTTTTCTTCGAGTTGAAAAGTGTGATAATCTGCTCTATGCTCTTTGAGTTACCTGATGATTGCGCGATAACTATCAGTAGTCTTGGCATTAACTATAAAGATCCGTAATTCTCGCTTTGCTTATGAAATTCTCTTTACTCACCCAAGGGTTTTGGATAGAACGCCAAATTTGGCAACGATTTTTATATAGATTGGTGGCGGTTTATGGGTGCAAGGCGGAGAGGGTGCGGAAAATGCCCCATCCATTTTATCTTGGATAGTTAATGGTACAAAAGGGTTGTTTGTAAATATTCCCGGGGGAGCTGTTACCAACATGATGACAGTGGCTTGCCACTAGTGGCACTGATGCTAGTCATCGTTTTATTCATCATTGCTGCTTGTTTAACTTCTGGTTTATTCAATTTTTCGAATACCAGATTGATTTTCAATGGTACTTATAGTTATACATTTTACTGCCTTCTTACATTTTACTAGTTTCTTGCTCTAGTCATTCGTGTATTTTCTTTTGTTTATTTTTTATTCTCTTTTAGTGATTACAACACGTCTTTTTTTGGCCAAAGTTATCGAAGTGGTTGACTCATTGTCAGTTGAACCGTCTATATATGTGTCATCACTTCGACCCATTCCATTGAAATTACTCACAGATTTGGGTGAAGATTTGTTAATAATAAATTAATAAAGAAATTAAATTTAAAAAAAAAAAGAAAAGAAATAGTAGTCACGAAAATGTTAAAATAAATACAAATTACTTCAAAAGAGAAGGGAGAGAAAAAAATTATAAAAATTAAAACAAAACAAAAAAAAATCGTATTTTAAAAAAGCAAAGAGAATTGGAATTAAGAGAAGAGAATCGAGTGAGAAATAATAGAAGGAAAGAGAAGAGAAGTGAGTATTGTTGGCTCTATATACAGTATATATACAAGATATTTACATTAGGGTCCACAGTGTAGAATTGCTATACCGACATATAAACAAGTACTTACGATTTATATACAGTCACAATCAATTAAGAAATTAATTGATTTAGCGAGAACTGAATAGTTTTAGTAAACTACGCTTAAGATATTGTGAAAATCGTATTTTGTTTCTACACTGTGACATATTTTAGCACTTAATTCACATTTAGAAATAGCTAAATTTTAACAAAATTGTTAAGAAAAATTAGCTTGATGTTCACTATGCTTGTAGTTTATACTCCATACATTGTGTATACAAATATTTTTTTTAACTTTTACTTTCTCTTACAGCTCCCAAAAAAAAAAAAAAAAAAATTGCAATCGTGTCAAATTTTTGATATCGAGTTTTCACCGGATGTACGTCTTCAAGTCCTTGAATCTGAAAAAGTGGTTTTTTAGCAAAATGGTGTGTGTATCTATGTATTATGTATGTTAATGAAAAAAAAACGCAGAAAGTTCAAACTTAACATTCCGTTTGGATATTACAATTTGACTTGACAGGAAGTTATAATGTCAAAATTCCTCAAACGGAAGTCACTAATTTACTGATTGGATTTGTCAACTTTCACTGATTTTTCCTGAAAAAACTCTTACGATTTTATATGACCCAATTAACATATATATGAAGAAAAGTGTGGATGGGTCCGCAATACTAGATAACATCTGGTATTTTATCCATCGTAGCATGCATTTTGATTTTGTTCCTGATCGGTTTCGGATTTTCATCCGATCGTCAAAGCAAATTCACCAAGTTCATGTAGAGAGCACACTTGAATGTAATGTTTCTGTTACACTGACACTTGTTGGTTGGATATATATATGTAGGGAGGTTATAAGATTATGTTACTTTGTCAATAAACACACATACACACACACACATACACACACACTTAGTAACATAACATTATAACCTCCCCACACACATACATACAACCAAGTGTGAATGTAACAGAAACATTACATTGAAGTGAACTCTTTACACGAACTTGGTGAATTTGTTTTGACGATGGATGAAAATCCGAAATCGGTCAGGAACAAAATCAATACGCATGCTACGACGAATAAAATACCAGATATATAGGGTGTCCCAAGGTATATGGATAATGACTTTTTAACGGAAACTGAGATAGCTAGAAAAAAAAACAAAAAATACGGGTCCTTAAAATACATGTATTTCTTTGATCGTAAGGTACAATTGGTAGGAAAAAGCATGTGTATGCATCTCTAATGGTGGGGGCCAGTTCGAGCAATATCTGTAATTAATGAGGAGTAAAATTTATAATAAAATAGTACTTTTCTACTTATTCAATCAAAAAACCGTCAATTAAAAAACCGCATTTTGAAATTTCTTATAAGAATCATGTTTTCATTCATAACTTGTAAAATATCACTCAGAAAAAAAACGTTCAAATAAATTTTTCTTACAAAAAATAAAGAAATCTATTTCTTAAATAAAAACCATACCCCCCCATTTGAAAAAATGAAGTTGGTGCCAGTATCTCGCTTCTGGAAGCCCAAAACAAATTTGCAAATTAAATTTGGTTTTCTAACAAAAAAACTACGGGGACACGTATTTTTTTAGTTTTTTTCTAGCTATCTTAGTTTCCGATGTTATCCATGTACCTTGGGACACCCTGTATATGAAGGGATAAACTTTTATATCAAACATTTCTCCGGATAAATTGAAGGTTTTTTTTTTTTGGAGTAAAGGTGGGGTTATGTTTTCCCCTCTAAAATGCTATTTCGTTTATTAAAAAATTCTCTTATCTAAATAATATCTACTAGAATTAAATATGTTACAAATATTTGGTGATTGAAGAATATCGGCTGGTCATGAAGTGCATTTTACTGAACCGATATTTTTTTTTTTTTTTTTTTAATTTTTCTACGATAATTTTCTCCATATAAGCACCGATGGATTTCATTAAATTTTTTATACAAACAGAAATACAGAAACTCTTTTCCAAATGTTTATTTTTAAAGAAGTTTAATGGCAGTGGGGAGGTAATGCTTATTTCAATAAAGTCGAAATATAGATTAAATATAGATTCTCCTATTGATATAAAATCGAATATAATTGAACTTTTAGTAAAAAAATAAGAGAAAGTAATTATAAGTTTGAAGAAAAATTTGTCCGCTATAACTATGTAGCCTGTAGTAAGAGAAAGTTGTGTGATTGTTTCTTACCAGATTCTTACCAGAGAATTACTCCTAGTAAGAGGAAGTATTGTAATCGTGTCAAATTTTCGATATTGAGTTTTCACCGGAAATATCCGTTTTGAGGTCCCCTGAGTCCAAAAAAGTGGTTTTTAGCAAATGGTCTGTGTGTGTGTGTAATGTATGTATGTGAACAACATAGCTTAAAAAACGAAAAATCGTAGAAAGTTCAAACTTGATATTCGTTTAGGTATCACCATGGGATCTGACGTGCGTTATGTGTCAATATTCCTCAACCGGAAGTACCACTTTACTAGTTGTTTTTTTTACGTTTTTTGCGATTTTCTCAAAAATGGCTCCGACGATTTTCTTTAAACTTGGTATATCAACTACACATACAAAGAGCTACAACTTTTATTTGAAACATTTCTCCGGAAAATGCATTTAAGGGCACTTCTGGGGGATGGGTGGGGTTAGGTTTCCATCTAAACTGCTGTTTCAGTTTATTAGACAATTCTGTCATCTAAATAATGTTAATTAGAATTAAATATGTGTTGAAATTCCGAGTTTGAAAAAAATCGGATAACCGGAAGTGCGTTTACTTTACCACTTTACTAAATGATTTATTCACTTTTTCGCAATTTTCTCAAAAAATGGTTCCGACCGATTTTCTTGAAACTTCGTATACAAAATAAAAATGCAAAGATCTACATCTTTTATTTAAGACATTTCTCTGGCAAAATTCATGAATAGGCAGTTTTAGGGGAGTGGTGGGGTTGCAGCTTCCCCTAAAGTGGTATCATAGTTGATTATACAATTCTATCATCCAAACAAAATTAATTAGAAATAAACAGATGGCCAAAAATTCCAAGTTTTAAGAAAATTCATAAGCCGGAAGTGCGCTTATACTGAACAGCTTTTTAATTTTCGACGAATTTCGTTATATTTGGTACACAAACTATAACATTTGTCAATTATAATTTTGAGAACAGGAGTAAGAGAAAGTTGTGTGAGTGTTCACCAAACCAGATTTTTTAATAAGCAAAATACATTAATTCTGTAAAGGCTTAATTTGCTTAAACTCAATTGTTTGCTGCCGTTGCAATATATAATACAATAATAAATATGGGGATAAAAGAGAGTTAAATAAATCCAAATATATAGGAAATTGTGTTGCTAATTGAAAACCGAAAAGTGCAATAAGAATACGTACTTCGAGTATTTTTTTTTAATTACAAAATATTACTTTTTCTATTTGGGAATGTTTTTATAAAAGAAAGTGATTGGCTATCAAAAAAAAAAAAAATCTACTACACATATAAACTCTTTATATTTCTCTTTAATTAAAACAGGACGATATTTTTTTTTTTTTTTTTTTTTTTTAATTATATGGTAGATGAATAGAAGTAGCCACATAGAGAGAAATCATTCAGTCGTAACATCGGTTCTTTACACACCGGCCAAAATAAATACGGCTGTTATACATTATTTTCAATACCTTTTTTTTGTTTTGTTTGTTGTTTTCCCAGTATTTCAGTTAAAATTACAAAACAAAAAAAAAACAGTAAGAATATGAATGGTTCTTGGTAATTAATATTGGAAATAACAATAATTACAATGATATTTTATTTATAAATAAATTTAATGTATTATTATAACTGAACAATTATTGGCTTTATGAGCCAATTTATATCCATTTATGGAGTTAAGGTGCGCAGAAAAAAAAAAAAAAAATAGCCTAGAAAAATGAAAAGTAATAAGCATTCTGGATCAGTGTGAACCAGAAAAAATATTTTTTAAATATTCAGTTTTGGGACTGTAACAGCAACCAAAGAGAGTAAAAAGAAGAGAAACGAATCCAACCACACTCTTGGACTGGAGTGGGAGAAACTGTATAAATACAGCGACGGACAGTCCATGAGGAGACAGTTCATACAGCCAAAATCACTACGTGTCATTACCCATCTTTACTGAATAATTTTTTCCAGCTTTTAAGATTTTCTTTAAGTTTCGTGCACACATAAATACCTACTATTAACATTTATTTGAAACATTGTCCTGGAAAAATTGATTTTTCGTACTGATCTGGAGGGGAATAGCAGCATTAAGCTTTCCTCTAGTAAAAGTGAAGTAATGCCTATTTTTTCAGGCGGGCTTAACGTCAAACTACCAAATTAGGTGTCGTTGAAGGGGGGGCGGAAGCACCTTCTTTACTATTAACATTTTTTAAACAAATATAAAATTTAGCAGTTATACGCTGGACTCGAACTGGGGTCCTCCCACTTACAAGTCCATGCTCATAACCACTACACCAACACCTGCCCCTTAAGCTTTCCTCTAAAGTATCAGTTCAGTTAAATATATGGCTTTGCCACCTCTATAATATTAATATACATTAAAAACCTTGGGATAATTCCAAATTTTAAGAAAATCTGTTAACTAGAAGTGCGATTTTCCAAAATAGGTTTTCGAATTTTTTGAAGGAATTTTACTGGAAGACTAACTAGCATAACGATTTCCTTCAAACTTGGTATGTATATTAACTGCATAGAAACAAACCTATCACTTTTATTGTGAATATACAATATATTGTGCCAATTTACTTTTTGTATATTAAATTATGAAAGAAACAGGTATAGTAGAATAGAAATTATTATTATTGAATCAACTTAATAAATTCTTTGTATACATAGCAGTCTAAACAATATTTGTTACAGTGCTACTAAGTAGTAAATAAGATTGTAAACAATATGAAGAGGAATTATAAATTAGATGGAAATAAACGATTTTAAGCGAGCAGTACCAACATAAGAAAGATGTTTAGTGTTCAGTATTATCTTTGGATGAGATGTATGAACATGATTGTAATTTAAAGGCAGATAAATAGTGATACGTTGTTGTAGCAATCAACACCAGACCGCCTACGTTCTTGCCACACTTGAAACAACTCCATTAACACGTTCATTTCTTATAATATATAGTTAATAGTTTTTATTATCAACTTGCCCGTTTACTTATTACTGTTTATGTTTATTTTGTTACTGATTTATTTATTTATTTCATTTATCAGTTGGCTAAATAATTATATATAAAATTTTATAGATATTTCTTTCCTTCTTTTCATGAGAAATTAAATGATATGCAGATTAAACTAAGAGAATTCTCCATCAAGTAATCCCCATCATAAAATCTCAATGGATTCTTGTTAATTAATACAAGTTTAGTCATTTTTACTTCAAAGAAAATTTTTGAAAAATAAATAAAAATTAAAATTTGTTTTATCTTACTGTTTTCTAAAGATATTGTAATGAGATCCGAATCATTAAGGTTCATGAGTATCCGAAGAACCAAGTATCCGAATCAGTGGGATCCGAATCATGAGTCACTTCTTACTTAGGCCAAATTAGGTTGGGAGAATTGTATTATAAATATATTATATATTTTATATATCAAGAATAGTTTAACAACAGTTATTTCTCGACATCAGTCAGTCCTATCATTCTACCTAATTCTCAGCCAATCTGTCTCTCTCTTAATTACTGTCTCGCTACCTTATTTTCACAATCATCCAACAGTATATAGTCCTGGCAATTATTGTGTTTTTAATTCATTAAATCAGTTTATTAACAGTTTATTAATACATCCATCTAGTTTTTCTTACTCGTCTAAATATCTCTCTGATTCTCTCCTCCTCAGATTTGCCAGGAGAGAATTAGTGAGATATTTAGGAAGACTATAAATAAACTTGGAGATTTGCTGAACACTGATATAATGAATAGAAACACAAACTCAAGGACTTTATACTGTTGGATGATGTTTGAGAACAAGGTAGCGTGAATAATTAAGAGAGAGAGAGAAACTGACTGGGAAAATAAAAAGTAAGTAGAATGATGTTGACTGACTGGTGTCGATAACTGTTCTGAAATTGTTCTCCTAGCTTGTCTATATATATATATATATATAGAATTCTCCCTCCCCTATTCTCCCTCCCTAGTTCTCCTAGGTAGGACGTGACTAATGATTCAGGTCCTTAGTTTTTAGGGTCCTCAAGAATATTAGTGATTCTAATGATTCGGCTTCTATTACAATTGGATATATAATCATATATAGTAGAAGTGAAGGTATTAAATGTGGGTGAATATTAGGCCAATCAGAAATTTAGAATTATCATGTGGACCAAGCCCACATTTGACCCCTTCACTTCTTCTACACTGTGATGGCTAATTATTTCTTTAATAAATCTATTTCACAATTTTTTTTTTACAAATTTTTCCTTCGTAGGTATTTTATAAATTATCAAACTGTTCGGTAAAAATTTTTTATAAACAAAGAAATGCAAAAAATCAAGTTATTTCTAACATGATATTTACTGCTTTATATAATTAATTAGAGACTTATAAAGAAAAAAATTTAGCATTTTCATTCTATTGTTGAAAAAGAAAGCAAAAGAGCATTAGGCTGAAATGCAAGATCCGCCATTTTTTGTATTTGGCCGTTTATACTAATTGAACAAAATAAAATGGATGTCAAACACGCACAAAAATTTGTCGAAGAAATTTATAATATACAGTTGTATTCCTCAGAACTCTACAAAAATCATTTGTCATGGGAAACTGTTTCAAATAAAAGTTATAGGTATATCTACATGCATAGAGAGTATACGAAGTTTAAAGAAAATCGTTGCAGTCGTTTTTGTGAAAATCGCGAAAACTAAACAAACCATTCAGTAAAGCTGCACTTCCGGTCGCTGTATTTTGCTAGAAACCTTGATTAAATTTTGCCCGAAAAATAAAAACTGTTTATATAAATTACAAGTTTAAAGTCTTATATTTTGTTATAAAATTGGTCAAGAAATTTCCGCGTTAGTAATCCGTTGGATTGAAGAACACTGGTGTAGAGGAATGTGATAGTATAAATAAATAAATAATCTAAATATGATTGCATTTTAGGTATCGAATTAACAAAGCAGACAACCAACCGAATCAATATTCCATTTTTAAAGTCCAATGTGACCAACGACAATTCAATGACAATAATCAAATTTTTTTTTTATTATTGATTGTGGGGAGGGGCCCAAAGCCCTTCTGGGCCCATATAGCTACCCCAAAGTTTGGAGCCTTCTCAGTGCACTGCCGGCCTCCGGACAGTGTTCTCTCGTTACAGACCACACTGTCCATCATCGGACAGTGAGCTGTAAGAGGCTCCTACGAAGAAAAAATCTAAGGGCAGCAGATGGACTCGAACCCGGAACCTCCGCGTTGCTAGTCCAGCGTGCTACCACTGAGTTAATCCCTTCGCTAATAATCATATTCAATTCATAATCAATAACAACAAAATCATAATACTTTCATAAAGAGGTCTGGGGATAGCCTAGGTAGGCGTAGATAGTCTTCAATAAGTTATATTGACTGAGACCCTGCAGATAATTTTGTTGGAAACACATAGCATTAATCAAGCGGCGAGGAATTTAGATTGAAATAAATGGGGATATTAGAAATTGGATTGCTTTGCTGAACCTCATATTTTTTCAAGTCCGTGAGTCTATATGTTGGATATCAAGACTTTATGTTTAGTGTCAGTTTTGATTGTATGGCAAGTAGTCGTGCTATTAAGTAGTCACGTTTTTTTCACTTCTTGTCGCTAAGATTTGTGGGCGGGTTCCATCAATATATCTATCTATTCTTAGCTATGTATTCTGCAATATAATTTAAGAACACCAGAGGACAAAGAAAGAAAAATAAGCATCAATCACTTTAATTCTCCATTGGTAAAGATCATATTTTTATTTTCTCTTTCCACAAAATTCAAAATAAGCTCATATTTTAAGCTCTCTTGAGAGCTTACATTTTTAGTGAATGATCTGTAATTGTGCGTCCATATAGATATGAGTGTGCGTGTGTGTGTGTGATAGCATATCTCAAAAACAAAAAATCTCAGAATGTTCAAACTTAATATTTCCTTAAAGGGCAATCAGGAGACCTGAGAATACGCTTTTCGTAAAAATCGTTCAACCGGAAGTGGCAATTTACTGAATGTTTTTTTTTTTCAATTTTTTGTGATTTCCTCGAAAACGACTTCAAAGAGGTTCCTTAAAATTTATACATCAACTGCACATACAAAGAGCTACACTATTTTTTGAAACGTTTCTCCGTGAAAACACTTTTAAAGGAGGGCCGGGGCTAGGTTTTCCTCTAAAGTACTATTTCAGTTTATTACACAATTCTATCATCTACATAATATTAATTAGAATTAAATATGTTGTCGAAATTCCGAGTTTGAAGAAAATCGGATGACTGAAAATGTTTTTACTGATATGTATTTTTCAGTTTTCTGCTTATTTTTTTACTGGTTGGCGCTACAGTCCTCCAGAGATCAAAGCCTCTCCATCAGAGAATCCCAGTCACTCCTCTCCAACGCTTTCAACCTCAATCTCCTCACTTCCATTTCTCTCAAGTCCTCTTCCATAAGAGCTAACTTTTTCTCGGCGCCCCTGCTTTCCTTCTTCCTCTAGGTTTCCACACATAAGTCGACGTGGTAGTCTCTCTGCCGGCATTCTTTCAACGTGATCTAGCCATCGGATCCACTTTTCTTTATGATGGTCACCAAGTCAACCATAGAGATCTCAGCTGCAAATATTATAACTTTCTTAATTCTAACTCAACTTTCGTCAACATCCGTACCCATCATCTTCTCATAATTTCTTATGTTCGAAGTAATTTTCTCTTCAAAACGTTTTCGTACTACATCTTCTTTTAGTTTCGCCGCTTTAAATTTCTGACGTTTCTGCAGTCTTCTCTGACTTATTGTCACCCCCTGTCGTTACGAAGCCTTGACCATGAAATGGTCAGAGTCACAGATCGCGCCTTATAACTGCGGACGTCTAGACATATCAGAGAAGTGTCGCTTGTCGATGAGTATTTCTGCTATTTTCTCTAAAACTGCTCCAGCGATTTTCATTAAGCTAGGAATGTGAAGAATGCAACAAAGAGCTACCAATTTTATTTGATACATTTCTCCTGGTAAACTCATTTAAGGGGACTTTTGGGGGAAGGATAAGGTTATGTTTTCTTCTAACATGCTATCATAGTTGATTGTACAATTCTACCATCTAAGAATTAATTAATTAAAAAAAAATACATTGCCAAAATTCCAAGGATCACGAAAATTAGTAAACCAGAAATGCGGTTTTACTGAACAGTTTGTTTAGTTTTCCCGATTTTCTCCATAAAATCACCGTCGAATTTGATTAAATTTGGTTTACTAATTATAAATTTTGGCAATAAGAGAATGTTGTGTGAGTGTTTCATAACCAGATTTCTTTTGTTGCTGTTCTGAAAATAGCTCCAACGATTTTCTTGAATTTTTGCATATAAATCTTATTACATTTATTTGAAACAAATTCTTGAGAGATTGTATATAGATATTGCAAAATTAACCTTTCCTTTAAAGTGTTATTTCTATACAATCTACGGCTTCACTATCTGTAACAAAAAATTTTCGTTCAGATTCCAAATTTAAGGAAAATCAACTCAATGTCCCGGAAATGCGACTTTGCAAAATAAGTTTTTCTTGTATTTTTTTTTTTTTTAAATTCTCTCGTAAATGACTCTAAAGATTTTCTCTTTAATCTTCCCAAACTAAGTAAACAACAGATTGGTATCTCCTTTATTTCAAATACTTTTCCAGGATAATTTATCTATTGCGATGTGTTCCACGGAAACATCATCATTAGGCTTTCTTCTAAAGTGCTACTTCAGTGTAATTTGTAATTTTATCACTCAAGTAATACTATTTTACATTAAAAGCATCGCTAGAAATTTATATTTGAAGAAAATGTGTTAACCGAATGGTGACTTTATAGAATAGGTTTCTACATTTTTTTTTTTTTGGAAAAGGGCACCATCAATTTTTCTTTTTACTTGTCAAGCTTATAGTATGTACCAGATTTATATCTATCACTTTTATTTAAAAACCTTTTTCCCAGTACTCTTAACACTGATACTTTATTTAACTGATTGTAAAGGATTTTTAGGAGTTCTGTGAGTTAAATTTAAACTTCTATTACAAGTTTAACTAAGATGTTGAGATAGAGGGCTCTGACTACCATACAATTTTACCCGAATAGCCAGCCCATTGAGTTAAACAAGTGTAATGTCTATCTCCTTTTTATAACGTAACTAAACCTTTACTAAGCTCTGCATGTTTTTTAAAAAAAAATTTGTCAATTTGGCAATTTAAAAGAAAGTGTATTAAATGTTTCAAAAGATTTTTTTAATTACTTTCTCTTACTCCTAGTAAGAGAAAGTATTGTAATCGTGTCAAATTTTCAATATCGAGTTTTCACTGGAAATATCCGTTTTGAAGTCCCCTGAGTCCAAAAAAAGTGGTTTTTAGAAAATGGTATGTGTGTGTGTGTGTATATATACATATATATGAACAGCATAGCTCAAAAACGAAAAAAATCATAGAAAGTTCAAATTTGATATTCCGTTTAGGTATCACCATGAGATCCGACAATTCGTCATCTGTCAAAATTCCTCAACCGGGGAGGTACCACTTTACAAGTTGGCTTTTTTTACTATTTTGCGATTTTCTCACAAATGGCTCCGACGGTTTTCTTGAAACATGTTATATCAACTACACATGCCACGAGCTACAACTTTTATTTGAAACATTTCTTTGGAAAAATTCATTTAAGGGTAGTTTTGGGGGAGGAGTAGGGTTAGGTTTCCCTTTAAAGTGCTATTTCAGTTTATTATATAATTCTATCATCTAAATAATATTAATTAGAATTAAATATATGGTTGAAATTCCGAGTTTGACAAAAATCGGATGACCGAAATTGTGTTTAATTTACCACTTTAGTAAATGGTTTTTTTCACTTCGTGATTTTCTTGAAACTTCAAATATAAACTACATATACAAAGATCTACAACTTTTATTTAAAACATTTCTCTGGGAAAATTCATTTATGGAGGGGGAAGGGGGTTATGTTTTTCTCTAAAGTGCTATCATAGTTGATTATACAATTCTATTATCCAAACAAAAGTAATTAGAAATAATATATGGCGGCCAAAATTACAAGTTTCAAGAAAATTAGTAAACCGGAAGTGCGCT
>JAAEAF010014736.1:0-25453 GCA_011037195.1 Triatoma infestans | reverse complement strand
TTTGATTCACACTAGATTTTTTTTTTTTTTTTACGGGTTGAATAAAAAATTTCGTTATCCATCCATTTTGTGAAATCCATTTGATAAATCACAAAGATAAATTTGTGAATCAGAAAGATAAATATTAAGATCTAGGGTAAAGCTAGGAGAGATGACGGGGATAGGAGAGAAGACGCAGGCTTTGCTTCTCTTGTTTGCCACCACGTGGCGTCATGGAAGTTAGTGGAAGGGTACAGAGATCAGTAGCGAACGTATTGCGAAATTCTTCAGTTATTTTGTGTTTTCTTCTGTGTTCTACGAACATTTATACGCATCATCCATATAGGGTGAATACCTGAATTTTCGTAACGCATTAGTAAATTTATATATACTATATTAATTGCAACTGAAAGATTTCCACGCTGTAATTAAAATTGGACTCGTAGACATAGTATTTACCAAGTTTCTTGTCGATCAATCATGTTACATTTGTATTGGAATCAGATGTCTTGAATAGGGAGTAGAAGTGAAGAATAGGTGGATGTTAGTTAGAGAGTTGTTACTCGAAATACGAACTACTGAATTTACGAAAATAGACTATATTTTAACAATAATTTAAAGTGTTTGAAATAATAACTACAATTAATTTAAAATGATTGAAATAGTAACTAAGATGCACAACTGTAAATGATTATGAATAATAATAAATATATGTTTAAACCTTGAATAGGGACGCGCTCGCGATGTGTGAAACTTAACTGCTTGAACTGACGTGAACTGATGTCTGAACGTTGAATACTGATTTGATACTGATCTATAACTGATATCATACTGATGTATAACTGATTTGATACTGATCCCCTCTTCCAGTGGAGCGACGTTTATATTGGTATCACTCACACATTGACAGGTGTGTAAGTACTAGCACACTAAGACATCTCTTGCTGTATGTTGACCTTAGTTAGGTCGGTGACCAGGATGAGTTAGGTCAGTGACCAGGGAGGTGACAGATGGTGGCCAGTCGGTGATTATCAAGGACTGTTTGTAAATAGATGGTAGCCAGGTGGCCGGCCTTTTGAGTGTTCGTTGACCCTTGCATGAAGGGAATACCTGCCAGGTAGCTTCTGTACACTGGCCGTATAATAACCCCTGTTTGAAAGGGTTTTAGCGGCGTTCCTTTGGCCGAGTATTGACCCTTTGGAAGGGTTTTGTTTGCCGCGGTTCTTGACCTGAAGATAGCGGCTGGCTGGAACCACTAGTTATAATTTTTAGATTTATAATTTAAAAATTATATCTTTTTCTTCTTGCTATCATATTACACCTTCACGGAGGAGAGGTCTCCTACCTATGGTGCGTCATCTATCCTACCATAATAGGAGAGACGGCCAAATGTAATGTATAAATGAGAATGTCTTTATTTTGAAAAATAACATTTTTTGTAGATAATAGTAGTTGACATATATGTTTTATAAGCATTACCTTTTTAATATATCTCCTATATTTTGATACACGGCATAACCTTGAAATGTGCGTCATCTCTCCTAGCTTTACCCTATTAATAAAACCCATGATTATCCGCAGAATTACAAATGCGCCTCTGTAATGTTTAATAATAATAACCAGGGAAACCCTAATATCCTCACTGTCTAGCCCGAGCACTCAAATCTTCTTCTTCACTTTGCATACAAATTAATCATAGTTCATCAGAGACATTTTCCGTGATAGCCTGCTTCATTTTGTGGTCACGCGACCGGTTTCGGGTGTTCGCCCATCTTCAGGATGCGTTTTTCCTGAAGTCATAGACTTGCACAGAGCAAATTACACACTGAGTGGGTAAACTGAATTTGCTCTGTGCAAGTCTGGGTTGTCACACTGTCTGAAAAAAGCATCCTGAAGATGGGCGAACGCCCGAAACCGGTCGATGACCACAAAATGAAGCAGGCTGCCAAGGAAAATGTCTCTGATGCTTTCCAGCTCTGCGGAACAAACCACCACAACAACTAATCATAGTTCCTTTGCATGAATCCCATTTTTCTACTAAACACCTTTGAGAGTGTCAGCACCGGTAGACTTCCTACCTTTCCACGTACAACTTGATAGGCGTGCTAACATTGATAAAACTACATTAATGGTTTAAATCCGGATTATTTTATGAAAATATGGATTGGGAACAGAAAAAAATCTGGTGAAAAAAACAACACAACATTCTCTAATGAAATGTAGTTGGTGTGATGATGCGTATTGTTGTATGTTTGTAAGTATTGTAGCACGAGCGGTATTGTAAAGGGTTTGTTGTATGTTTAAAGAGAAGGGAGTAATAAGAAAACACTGGTAGATTAAATTAAATATATTATATTTAAAGAAATATAAATACTTTTCAATATCACAATACTATGCTTATTAAATCAATTATTTAGCTAGAATAAATGTTGACTTTTATAACTGGCATTGAATTTAAGAGAGCGATTCCTGATACAAGTGTTCTAGTTCAATTTCTAATTCAGACTGGTCCGGTTGAGTGCAGAATTTAGACTGTTCAAATCCTTTTAAATAATGCTGGTATGTCTGGAGGGAATGTATAGGTCTTGCCCTAACTGTTTCTTGTCCCTTTGTCTCTTCAATAGCACTGACCTTCTTAAATTGTAGTATCTGACATTAAAACGCACTAGTTTTTGAAGGTGAATTCACTATTTTATTTTCCAAAATTATTTCACTTAAAATATTGTCAAAATTCACTAAACTATTTTCACTTACTTCTGTGAATACAATTGTTAAAATTGCCATTTTTTTTTTTTATGTTTAAGTTTTTTATTGAATTTACTTTTATTTTTTAAAGGGGATATGCACTGCGACCTGAACGATCTATTGTGCCCTTCGGAGCCTACTCAGTGCACTGCCCAGTGTCTCTAGCTACAGACAACACTGTCCATCACCGGACAGTGAGCTGTAGAGGCTTCTAGGAAGAGAAAATCTAAGGGAGCATTGTTCAGAAAGCCCCAAATTCGGTTTAAAACTAGGAAACACCTTCAACATACTAACTGTCTAAGTTTAACATTAAGTATACAATAGCAGGAACAATAAAATATAATACGATCTTATTGAAAATAATGGAAGAAAGTTCGGTATGAAGGTGAATCACCTTGTAAAAAACCCCTTGTTTAGAAATATCCACTTTGAAGTAAATCTAGAATCCCCTTTCCACCCTTATAAAGAGGACCCTTATGCATTTATTAAAATGTTCATTGAAACGGAGAACTAATAAAAATGCTAATTTTTCTTGAATCAATGTCATAATGCACGAAAAGTACAAGGAGTGGGGGATATGAAGAAGTTTTTTTTTAAGACTTTAAAATCAATGATTATAATATTAAATAAAATAAAATAAATAAATAAATAAAACAATTCTATAAATTATTATATTATTTTTAATCACGGAACTATTTGTTAAAAGTTTGTTAAGTTTAACCTTTAACTTAAAAAAATTTAATTTAAAATAGCTTCTTAAAGTATTATACCCATGTAATTGCTTTAACAGCTTATTAATATGAAGCTTTAAAGTACGATAGATATAAAGCCATGAACTTAAAGAATCTTCCCTTAATAATCCTGTTTATAATTTAATGTTAAGGTCCACCTTATTTTACTTTAAAATTCATTAAATTAAAAATAATCTGAACTTTAATTTAATCAGGGTTAAAAGCAATTTTAAAATTCCTTTGATATTTTTTAAAAATTAAAAATTTAATATTTTTAACTAAATCTTCAAGAGTAAAATTATTAATAAAGACGTTTTAGCAAGATTATAATCATTTCGTAATATATACTTGAATTTTTTTCATTGTAGTGTTAACTTTCATATATTTTTAAAATATAATGGGATAAAATGTTAAATTTTAAGGGTCCCCTTATGCATGGCGATAAGTGTACGTGAATAAAACTGAATCCATTATTTGGAATATTTTGTAATGCTCATGTATTGAGGGGTGGGGGTACATTAAATTGAATATGTTAATTAATAATTCATTATTATAATGCAAATACCCAAAAGAATACACATAAAAACAAATATACATATATTATTCAAATAATTAATAAAATAGATATAAAACTTATTCGTTCGTAAATTATTATCCTAATATTTTATAATCACATTTTGGAGGAGTAGAAACTTACAAATTATTAGTCTTCGACATGAAGATTGGGCATTTTGAATATAGGTCCACCACACACTACTACAACTTTTCAGGAAACACTCTGACACAGCTTCAGTCTAAATTTTTGATCCCCCTAACTATTATCGCCCTTACATATATATACTTTTTCCACCCTGGATGGAAATTCGTTTCATTGTAATTATAAAGGGTATTCAACTTTCCTAACTGTGCAACTTTTGTGGTTATCTGACCTTCAAAAAAAAAAAAAAAAACCAGCCTCAACTTGGCTGTACAATATAAATTTTAAAGATACATTTCAAAGTTTTAAGATTTTTTTTTTTTTGTCCCCTGACATATTATATCAACTTATTAAGTGTATACAAGTAACAACTAATCCTAAGGAGGCTATTTAATGTATAAGCTAATTTGGTGTGCAGTACTTTTAACAAATATTCCTGCACACCCTTAATGGACTTATCCTTCAATAAATTAAACCTAATGGGGTTGAAATACTTTTATAAATTTTCTTTCAACCCCGAGATGCAACTTATTCAAATCATTCCCTCCAACTTTCTCGCCAATAAATACATTCACGCCAATAAATACATTCACATTAATAAATACATTCTCACTAATAAATACATCCATACTAAACGAACATTCAAGGGGAGAGTGCTTGATATTCCTTTCCCCTTTAAAATAACTAACCTAATTGGGTGAAGTACTCGATATTCCTTCACCCATTTTACTTAACCTAACTTATCTTCTAGTCTAAATACTATTTAGATGTACATTCATATCTTTCAGATATAGCCTCCTTATGTAAGGAGAATCCTCTTGCAGAATAGCGCGCTTGTCATGTGGCAGGCCTGCTCTTACCTTCTGGCTGTGCAGTGCCTGACACCCTTCCAGTACGTGCGCCACCGTTAGCCTTTCTCGGCATCGGGGGCACCTCGGCCTCCATATCTTTCACCATTAAGCAGGTACCCATGTGTCACACGTGTATGACCAATCCTTAGTCTCGTCAGTATTACTGATTCATGCTGCTGGAAATTCTCGACTGTAGTGCTTCGCACACTTGGTCTGATATCTCTTAACTTTTCATTTGTGTTGCCCCACTGTGCTTGCCATTTTCTGTTTATAATATATTTCATATAAATTTGTATGTCAGTGGGACGTACAGGGATGACATCTATAGTATTTGTAGAAGCTGCTCGTTTGGCCGCCTCGTCTGCCTCTTCATTACACACTCCTATGTGGCCCGGCACCCAGGCGAACGTCACCCCTTGACCACGTGCGCTTAGATAGTACAATGATTTAAAAATATTTATTACCAATGGGTCCGTCGAGAATTTATCCCGGAGAGCCATTATTGCACTCAATGTGTCCGTCAATATTAATGATTTATTATAATTTTCATCTTCGATTAGCTTATGGCCTGGCAAATGGCATATATTTCAGCCGTGTACAGTGAGGCATAATGTGGGAGTGTCCAACTAAGGGTAACTCCCTGCGTGTCCACAGCACTGCCTACGCCGTCGCCTATCTTCGACCCGTCTGTAAAGACAGGACGGGAGTCATGATAAGAATTTAGAAGTTCCAATAATTTTTGTCTATAGGCGACGGATGGTGTTTCCTCTTTTTTATGTATTGCCAGGTCCACGCGGACGCTTGCAGAGGGAATAGGCCAAGGAGGAAGCCCCAACTCAACACTTGGCTAAATTGTATTCCCTCCGTATCTAATAACTCCTTAGCTCGGACCCTGAGGGGTCGCTCGAACTATTATAATAATTTCTTCTAAAAGTCTGCATATTACAATATAAGTAGCTTAATCAATTATAAATCCGAAAACTACATTAATATTTGCAGAAAAGAAATTGCTTCTATTTAGAGCCATATATCTTTTTTAAGTTTTTATCTATGGAGTGAGCATTCCAAGTATAAGAATATCGTTGTTGCAGTCTTACAGAAAATTCCAAAAACACTCAAAAACTTATTCTGTAACATCGCACTTCCGGTAAACCGATTTTCCTCAAATTTGGAATTCTATCAATACATCTAATGGTAAATTAATCAATATGTAGGTGGTAATGAAACAAAACAAAAAAAATCAATTCCCACAGGAAAATATTTCAAATAATAATTATAGGTCGTAGATAGTACGTATACTACCCCTGAGACCGTTCGGTACGCACTGGTAATCCTTAGGGCTCCACGCCTCTGAACTCTGAGCAATATTTTCTGTACCTGGCGATTTCCATCTTCTCGGCCCAAATCTCACAGCCGTACAACATAATTGAATTCACTGTGGACATCAGCAGTCTTCTTTTGGTCGAGCAGGGCCCCCTGACGTTACTCATAACTCTGCTCAACGCGGCAACTGTCCTTTCAGCTTTTGATGCTACGGTTTTGAGATGTTCTCTGAACGAAAGCCTTGAGTCAAGATGAAGACCTAAATATTTAACCGTTTTCTTGGTACTGATAACTAATGAATCGACCACCGTCGGTATCTCTATCTCTATATGTCTTCTCGTGACAAGCAAAATCTCCGTCTTTTCCGTAGCAAGTTCTAGACCATGTTCGTCTAACCAACCTTTTATTCGCCGCATCACCTGGTTCAGTCTAAGTTGCGCTATGTCGATATCCCTTGCTGAAATTACAGCAATAATATCATCAGCATAACCTACTAAGTGCGTGACGAGTGGCATTTCCATTCGAAGTATACCATCGTACATAGCATTCCATAGCTCCGGGCCCAATACGGATCCTTGCGCAACACCATCTGTGATCTCTAACTGCCATCGACCGTCACTAGACTCACCTATAAGCTTTCTCTTCCAGAGATAGCTGTCTATTAGCCTAAGAAGGTATTTTGGTATTCGGAATTCTCTTTCCAGAGCCTTTAGCATGTCAGGCCACCTCGCCGAGTTAAAAGCATTCCTCACGTAAAGGGTTGCTAGTAATACAATCGGCCTTGGATGTTGTCCACTTTGGGTAATCGCGCGGGCGGCACTCACTACCTCTTCAATCGCGTTTATTGTAGACCGGCCTCTTCTAAATCCATGTTGATGTTCAGAGAGGTCGCCAGCACTCCTAATCGCGTCGCATAATCGGGGTTTGATCATTCTTTCCAAAAGCTTGCCGGCTGTATCTAAAAGGCACAGTGGCCTATATGAAGAGGGTGATTTCATATCTCCCTTTCCTTTGCTTATTAGCACCAAGGTTTGTGTCTTCAAGCCTTCGGGAAGGTACCTTCCAATAGACATCGGCTGTACACCCTCAGCATCATCTGGGGACAAACATTAGCCGCCAGTTTAAGAATCTCGGCAGGAATTCCGTCTGGTCCAGGTGCTTTAATATTCTTCAGTAAACCCACAGCATTAATCATTTCTTCTGAAGTAAACAGGGGTACAGACTCCGTGGGGTGCACTTCTTGCAAGCGGGATCTCCCAGGTCGAGTTGGAAACAGTTTAGTGACAATATCCTTCGTCTGACTAGCACCCAATTTTGGGGTCGGCTTCTGATTACCAAATTTGCGCATTGCAATTTTGTATCCCCTACCCCAAGGATCCAAGTCAATCTCTCTGCATAAATCCTCCCATTTGAGACGCTTACTAATTCTGATGGCGTGTTTTAGTTCTCTTCTGGAGGCTTTATAATCGTTTAGCTCTATCGTTTTATGGCTTCTATGGCTTATATCGTTTTTGAGCTATGCTGTTCACACACATGCACACACAAACCATTTTCTAAAAACAACTTTTTTGGACTCAAGAGACCTCAAAACGGATATTTCCGGAGAAAACTCGATATCGAAAATTTGGCAAGATTACAATACTTCCTCTTACTAGGAGTAAGAGAAAGCAAAAAAAAAAGTACTCAGTAATGTCGCATTTTGCGGTGGATGGATTTTGCCCAATACCTTGTTGTCAGATGCTATGGTCGTAGCTAAAAGGAATATTAAGTTTGAGCTTCCTGCGGATTCTTCGTTTTTGAGATTTTTTGTTCACACACACACACACGTACATTCGCTAGAGATATTTTTTTCATACCTCAAAACATGTGATACTTAAAACATCTAAAAATCTGATTTAAGATCAATTTCGCAAATCTGACAAGTGTATCCTATCCTACATCCTATTTAGCGTCAATATCTATCAGTCCGCAATTTTTATTGGGAAGGCTAAGTGGTTCTGTAATAAGTGGTCCGTTCCCATTGCCGTGTTTTTGAGAGTCTACCAGAATCTACCAGAAAGTGGTCCACATTGCCGTTGTAACAGCAACCAAAGAGAAGCACAGTAACCAAAGAAAGTAAAGAGAAAAGAAACGAACCCAACTACTCTCTCGGACTGGAGTGGGAGAAATTGTATAAATACAGCAACGGACAGTCCAGAAAGACACTTCGATACAGTTCAATATAATTCACTATAGTTCATCATCTCACCAGTCATTTCGTGTCATTTTCATACCACTCTACCTTAAACATTCTCTATTGTAAAGTCCAGGCACACTGTGTCTCTTTATTATTATACATAGTTAACCAGTGTTAACACAGTCTTCTTATTTCATCAACCAGACCCAAATTCTCTCCACGAAACACATCCATATGATGTAACAGCAACCAAAGAGAAGCTCAGCAACTAGAGAGAGTAAAGAGAAAAGGAACGAACCCAACCACTCTCTCGGACTGGAGTGTGAGAAACTGTATAAATACAGCAACGGACAGTCCAGAAAGACACTTCGATACAGTTCAATATAGTTCACTATAGTTCATCATCTCGCCAGTCACTTTGTGTCATTCTCATACCACTCTACCTTAACAATTCTCTATTGTAAAGTCCAGCCAGACTGTGTCTCATTATTATTATACATAGTTAACCATAACCAAGTCTTCTTAATTCATCAACCAGACCCAAATTCTCTCCACCAAACAAATCCAATATGATGTAGCAGCAACCAAAAAGGAGCTCAGTAACCAAAAAGAAGCTCAGCAACCAAAGAGAGTAATGAGAAAAGAAACGGACCCAACCAGTCTCTCGGACTGGCGTGGGAGGAACTGTATAAATACAGCGATAGACAATCCAGAAAGGCAGTTCGATACAGTTCAATATAGTTCACTATAGTTCATTAGAACTCGCAGTCATTTCGTGTCATTTTCATACCACTCTAACTTAACCATTCTCTCCATTCTCTACTGTAAAGTCCAGGCAGACTGTGTCTCTTTATTATTATACTTAGTTAACCAGTTAACCAAGTCTTCTTAATTCATCAACCAGACCCAAATTCTCTCCACCTAACACATCCATTATACCGTGATCTACCAGAATCTGCTACTAACTGTCTCATTCGTAATTTTGTTCATGTTGTTGACGATACCATGGGAACGAACACCAACTGCCAAACTAAAGCATGAGCGGTCACTAGTGCTAGGCAATGTTACAACAAATCTGATGATTTTTTTTGTAATTCTAATTTGAAATCTAGTAAGGTAGATCTGAACTTAGGCACATTAAAATCCTATACATTCTCACTCTTACAGCAGACCTGTTGTATTAGTATTTTCAACTTCAAACTCGGCATCATAGATCTGCCAAAATTTAGAAATCGCCAAAGATTAATTTAATGAAGTCAATTAATTTAATGAATGAAGGAATCGAACCAATAACGCACACACCATAAAAGTCCTGATGAAGATGTAATATATATAAATAATTGATACTAACCCTGTAGATAGAAGGCTGGGGTAAGGCTGTGTATTCCGGATGTTATGGAGACGCCCTGCCTTGTAGAGTTGTGTAACTGGAGCACACCAAGTAGGTCAAGCCCCCCACTAACATCCTCTCCACCTGCAAATTAAGAAAACAATATAATTAATATTTTTTTAAATAATATTCTTTCCTCACTAATGCAAAAAACAAAAATCTGCTCTGCGGACCCAAACACAACAAAAAAAAAAGAAGTTTTTGAATGATCATTTAGTTTGGAAAATTAAATTAAAAAGCTAGAAAAAGATTTCTAGCAATTTGAAGTATAATCAATATAATCAAAGATGCACGTTGAAACTATAACGGAGAAAAAAAGAGAGAGATCAAACATTTTCTGACCCTGAATTTACTATGGACAAGGACAAGGACTTCCGATACAGAAAACATAGAAAAATGAAATGTGATTGGTGATATTGTGTTGTAGAGTAGTAGCATGTGGCGTGAGCGGTTTTGTAAAGGGCTTGTGTGTATGTTTGAGGTAGAGAGAGAAAAGTATTAAGAAATAAACAAGAGATCACTACTGTTTTTAAAATAAATATATTAATCACTAAATGAATTTAAATACTTTAAAATATCACAGTAATATGCTTATTAATATACTGAAACTAGTTAGAATAAACTCTTATGTTTTAACTTATAATTAATTGGCACGATGCTAAGATAGGAGATTCCTAAAGTGTTCTGGTAGAATGTCTAGTTCAGACTGTCTGAAAGAATGCCTTCTCTTGTTAGTTCAATTCTTCTCCTTTGAGAAGGGCAAAAGATAAAGGTGACACAGTTCTATGAACTCTTCTTGTAACTGTAGTCTTTTACCTGGGTGTACCCTTTTTTGCCAGCAATGTTAGAATATCTTTGAAATAATATTTTTCACATAAATATATTATCTGGCATTTATCACAAAAAGAATAAGCTAGAATTTGCTTTTCGATTCACTTTCTTTGAGTTTGCATTATTTAAATACCACTTATATTCTTAGCCGTGTTTTTTTTTCTTTAATATCTATAGTGAGAATAAACAAATCTGTTTTTAGAAAGAATACATCAGAATTTGGAAACAATTATTTCCAAATATTTACGACGAACACATAATAGTATTTCAAAACAACTATTTTAACTAAAATTTAAAAATGTTTCTTTTTTTTTTGTTTTGTTTTTGGTCAACATCAACAAGTCGAATGTAATGTAGGAAAGTTTGTGTTAGCTAATGAATATTTTCGTTGAAAAGTTTAGAGAGGAAATATATTGGACAAAGTTTCCCCCAGGGCCACAGGTGAGAGAGAGTTTTAAGTGTTAATTATTGTAAGGTTAAAACTTTGCGTACATGTTTTTAGCCACCAGCCCTTTTTACATTTCAATATATCACTTCTCTTTAACAAGCCTAAAATGTGTTGTTATGCTTTGAAAGCAAATATATATACCTATACAAAATCTTAGGGAAAAGTGTAATATATATTATATATTTACGCGTTAAGAGTGGTGGCATTATTTATGGACATAATGGGAGACGGCTTTTTATTTATTATGTAGTATTATTTTATACCTGTACTTTCTTTAGAAGTACTTAGAACTTTTAGTCATATGGAGAAAAATTACGTGATATACGTATTTCATAAGGTTTACTTTGTTTTTCGTTAAATAAAAAAAAAACAGTTTTGCAAGATAACATATATATTTTGTAATTTACAAAATATAGAATTAAATATCAGCACAAAATTTTTCCAAAGTAAAATTTGGATTGCTACAAAAAATCAAGCAATTAGAGATAAGAAGTCCACGTGAAAAAAAAACATTCAAGAATAAATGAATTGCACAATATAAAGTAACTATCATGTTTACAAATAAGACTTTAAAAATAAAAGATTATAGGAGATGTTAAATTAAGGGATGATAATGAAAATTATTATTTTGACTCTCCTGTAAAATGAAAAAAAAAAAAACAAGAAAAAAATCATCATTAAAAGATAAAAGTTGGAAAATAGTGCAGTTTCTACAGTATATATTTTTGAAAAGTATTTCCAGTTTAGTTTCAATGCTTTGCTTTTATAAAAAATTACACTGCTATTTAGGAATTAGAAATGCCTATATTTAGGAAAAGAAGGGGAGGGCAAACCCTACGCTATCCAAAGTCTCCCCGGGCCCATATAGCTACCCCTAAAGAATAACAACCACTTGGACTAGAACAAAAAAATCCAGGCCCAGGTTTTAACCATCTAAGTTTCACCACAGACCGAACAAATCGGACCAAAACCTTAAAAGAACACAGCTTAAGATCCTCTACCGATATCCTATTCCGGCCGAAGGTCCTAAACCTAATCTCCTCACAGGCCAAACAATCCGTCATCAATTTTTATTAGTGTTTTCAGAATATGGCATGGGTGTTTCCTCCTCCGTCTCACAAACTCTACAAAAGGGGTCTGGCATGAGTCCCATTGTATAGAGATGTCTCCTGTATAGGGGTGCCACAATGCCCAGTGAGGAATCCAACCAGAAGCCTGAGGGAGGTCCGTGAAAGACATCGGAGCCCGCTACTCAAAGCTCCGTCCGGACCCCCAATGAGCATCTTAGACTGCCGACAACCCACTGCACTCATCCATAAGGATGAGTGCTGTGAGGTCATCCTCGTCTGAAAGCCTGATAAACATGTGCCAGAAGACACATCAACAGCAGGCTGTGAACCAATGAAAGGGAGAGAGGCGCCTAATTTGGCAAAGCTATCCACCTCCTCATTCCCAAAGATTCCCACCATATGACCTAGAAACCAGACCAGAAGCACATCCTTCAATGAAGAAAGATCTTCCAGTCTTTTAGAACATTTCAAAACCAATCTGGAAGTGAAGAACCATGAATTAAGCGCCTTCAATGCAGCCTGGCTGTCCGAGCAGATACAAACACCTTTTAAATTAGTGTTACGCACCCTCTCATCCAAAATACAGCAAAGAACTGCATAAACCTCAGCCTGGAAATCGGTGGCCCATTCACCAAGTGGCACTACCAAATGGTCTCCGGTCTCAAAATTGACGGCAGCCCCAGACCTACCATCCATCCTGGAACCGTCCGTGTGGCATCGGAGCTTTTAACCTTAATAAAATGTTTCAATTAATCGCTAGAATATTAAACTTTCAACACTTAAAATACCCATACAATCTATTTAATCGCTTGACAATCAACTTGGAACAAACACTTAAATCCGTTAATTCAATAATTAAACCATAAAATCTAACTTAATTAATCCGTTTAATAATGGAGACCAACTGGGAGTGTCTCTGTCTTTCTCTCTCTCTTGATCCACTCCCCCTCTAAATCTCTCACAAAATATTAATTATACTTTAGTTTCAGAGAAGGAGAGTAACATCTCATTTTCCCATTAATTAATTACAACAATGAAAAGCAAATTTTCATTATAAAGGCTAATTAATTATGGTGTTACACTAATAAATATTCTCTCTTTATAAAAGTTAAAATTATAATATAATAGTTTTTAATAAATGTTTCTATTTATTTTGTTAAATTTATTTTACAATCCTAACTTCCTCAATAAATCTGTAAAGCACTGCAGTTATTTTGTATTTTAATTAAGATTTTAAATTTTTAGGACACATCTTTCATAATATTATAATTATTCACAAAGGAATTAATATCTGGTATTTTTTATCCGTCGTAGCATGCACCGGTTTCGGATTTTCATTCATCGTGAGAGCAAATTCACCAAATTCGTGTAGAGAGTTCATTTCAACACAATGTTTCTGTTGCACTCATACTTGTTGGTTTCAATGGATTGCTAGTAATTGCTATTTTATTTCCATATTTCCAACTAAACTTTTCACAATGACGTCATCCCCGTCAGATTCGAAGACCCATTACAGAACTTCATAAACATTTTTCTTTCCACTTTTTAGCCTTCTAGTCCGTTGCTTTTTTTTTACCAAACTCTGACTAACAATCCTTCCAGTCGCCTCAAATGCTAAATGGTATCGCGGCTTGCTCACTATCGTAACAAAAAATGACTAAAATTCTATTTTTCTTTAAGACGAGTTGCCACTGGATAGCTTTTCCACTCCTTTTTTTGTCTTAGACTTCCTCAGCGCAAACAGTATTACATAATTATGGGCACTGGTTGCTGTTTAATATACGCAATGCAAAAGAAAAGATAACGACATTTAAGATACATTAAAGCCGCAACTTTTTCCCCCACCAATCAAATCAGATTCCAAAAAGTTTCCAATGCACATTTTAGTTCTTCAAATGGCAAATTTAATTATATCAATGTTTAGGAAACATCTTGGGCAAACTCACATAGTAATTTCAAAGATTAATAAACAATATCAATATTAATAATTCCATATGTGGCACTAACAATCCACTACATCCTAGAACATACTAATCGTGGCTTCCTTGTGAAGTTTTTGTAAGATATTGGGTCGTAGTGGGAAAATAGATTAACCACTTCTTCATAGAGCCTGCGGTAAAACATGGGGCTTCTGGCTCTACACGCGGACCATTACCTGTCCTCCCTTATGAAGCAGTGGTGTGGTGGCCAAAAACGGAACAGCAGGTCGCGAGAAAGTACCTCTCAGGAGTGCAAAGGCTGATTACTCATGCCTGCTGATTTCGGGGGCATTTTGCAGTGCCCCAATGGCTGCACTGGACGTACTGCTAGGGTTACCTCCGCTGCATCTTTTGATACAAGCGGAGGCGAGGGCTAGTGCGTACAGACTAATGAACAATGGCCAGTGGAAGCAGAGGAGCTCCCTGGCCAAGCGTTTGGACAAAACATAGAAGATTGACCCAGCCCTATCTTTAGGATGGCTGGGAAGGAGTGCTGTCCAACATTCCACTTTGAGCTCCCCTCCCAAGTGATCATAACGTCAAAATCGGAAGGGCTAAAAGTTGGGAAAAACGCGGCCAGACTGGGGGATCCTGGTTTACGGATGGGTCCAAAATGGCCTGAGAACTGGAGCCGGTATACATGGAGTTGAACAGGAGGTACTAACTGCGAGACCCTTCGGTGGATAGCATCTTCTCGGAAAGCCAGACTGCACTGAAAGCACTAGGGGCGTTCAGAATCACCTCCCCCCTTGTCAGGGAGTGTAGAGACTCCCTGGAAGCGTTATCCCGGCACAATAAAGTTCGGCTGCACAAGGGGATCAAAGGTAATGAACTAGCCGATCAATTAGCCAGGGACGGAGAGAATATCCGTTTTGTGGGCCGGACCTGTTCTGGGAAACCAAAAGTATGGCGAGAGCGCCTCTGAGAGAATGGACTCGGAGAGAGCACAATCGTCACTGGAGGCTAAGTACTGTGGCAAGACATAGCAAAATGGTCATACCAGAGCTGTGTAGTAGAAGAACTGGGTTTAAGCAGGTATCAGATCTGTCTGATAACGGGCCTGTTTATGGGGCATGGTAGGTTCAAGAAACATCTGCACAAGGTGGGATTGGTTGATTCGGAGCCCTTGTGTAGCCTGTGTCAGGAGGAGGAGGAGACTGCCTCTCACCTGTTGTTTGATTACGATGCAATCGGCAGATTGCGGTACGAGATCTTCGGCACGCTGAGAGCGGAGGAAATCGTACTCCAAGAAGGACTGGTGGGGAAGGTTATAGACCTCATGAAGAGAGGGGCTTCCTCTACTAGGTTTTGAGGGGTTGGCACAATAAGCCTCAATGGGTAGGCTGCAGTGCCTGGGTTCGAGTCCCCCCCCCCGTGTCATTCATTCTAATTCTTCTGGAATCTTTCTGGATATTCTGATTATAGTCGAATTATGCTGTAAATTAATTTGAATTGTTCATATCTTTCCTGTGTATATGGGTTGCAATTCGATTTGTGAGCTTTGTTGGCTGGAAGAAAATCGAAATCTTAACGAGAGTTTGTAAGAAAAATTAAGCGACCAGGACATGGTCGAGAGTCACAATTATAAGAAATTCAAATGTTTCGAAGAGAAGATATTCACCAATTTGATTGATCTCAATATCAATATCAAGAGGAAAATGTCAAAGCTCTGGAAGCAATCATTAATGAAAATCAGAATGTGACAAAATGCAAGCGATAGTAGCTAACAGCTTAGGGAATACCTTTATAATAGTTATTCCAAATTAATATAAGCTTTTCGAATAAAAGTATTAAGCAAAGATTTTTAAACCCACCCTATGAAGACCGCAAGTCAATGTACATCCATCCAAAGATATGTGAACGGAGCCAAAAATGAATTTCCTAGATTTGGCTATACATATCTACATCCTTGGGAAATTCTAATGCTACTCCTCCTCTTTGCAATAGTTGTGTAACCAGTTCCTTTATGTAGCTACATAAGAACAAATCATGTATAAAATTGTATGATGACATAAGTGGGGAGGAGGAGTATGTGAGATGGGCGTGATGAGCTAGAACTAGATAAAGTCTTAAACCTTGTGTTTTGAGTGTTGAAGATGTCTGTATAAGTATAGTCCGGTGTGGGGGATACCTATTTCTTTCCTTACATAAAATCTAGACAAGCTAATCGCGTATTGTATCTTAGCTGTCACTAACAGGAAAATCAGATTAAAAATAAGCTACCACAGTCTTTCTCGCCATTTTAAGCCTCAATTAATGTTTTTTTCTATAGATTTTCCTTAAAAAGAGAAAAGAAAAGAAATTAAGTTTTTAAAGTCAATAAGGAGATTTGTATATGCTGTAAGTATCGGTAAAGTAAATATTTACTTTCTCTTGATCCTAGTAAGAGGAAGTATTATTGTAATCGTGTCAAATTTTCTATATCGAGTTTTCACCGGAAATATCCGTTTTGAGGTTCCCTGAGTCAAAAAAAGTGGTTTTTAGCAAATGCTCTGCGCGCGTGCGCGTGTGTGTGTGTATGTGAACAGCATAGCTCAAAAACGAAAAATTGTAGAAAGTTCAAACTTGATATTCCGTTTAGGTATCACCAGATCTGACAGTACGTTATCTGTCAAAATTCCACAACCGGTAGTACCACTTTACTAATTTTTTTTTTTTACTTTTTTGCGATTTTCTCAAAAATGGCTCCGACGATTTTCTTCAAACTTGTTATATCAACTACGCATACAATAAGCTACAACTTTTATTTGAAACATTTCTCTGGGAAAAATTCATTTAAGGGCACTTTTGGGGGTGGGGTGTGGTTAGGTTTTTCATCTAAAGTGCTATTTTAGTTTATTGGACAATTCCCTCATCTAAATAATGTTAATTAGAATTAAATATATAGTTGAAATTCCAAGTTTAAAATAAATCGCATAACCGGAAGTACGTTTGTTTACTTTACCACTTTACTAAATGTTTTTTGTTTTTTTTCACTTTTTCGCGATTTTTCTCAAAAATGGCTCCGATGATTTTCTTGAAACTTCTTATATAAACTACGCATCTACAACTTTTACATCAAACATTTCTCTAGGAACATTCATTTAAGGGCAGTTTTAGGGAAAGGGTGGGGGTTATGTTTTTCTTTAAAAAGCTATCATAGTTGATTTATACAATTCTATCATCCAAATAAAATTAATTAAAAAAATGTTATAGATGGCCAAAATACCAAGTTTCAAGAAAATTAGTAAACCGGAAGTACGCTTTTACTGAACAGTTTTTTTCAGTAAAGTCGACTAATTTCATTAAATTTGATACACTAACTATATAACATTTGTCAATTATAATTTTGAGAACTGGAATAAGAGAAAGTTGTGTGAATGTTTCACACCAGATTTTTAAAATAATTATAACACGTGTATAAAAAAAAAATTAATTCATAAAATATATAAAAATAATATATTTAATTAGGATGTATAATATTATAATTTATTAAAGGATTAATTCTCTCTCTCATTTTATTAAAAAAAAAAAGGATATATAATATTGATTTATTAATGGGTGACCTTTGCTACAATGTGGACATTAACCTTTCGCGTGTTAACATGCCTTTTTTTTCTCTTCTTCTCTTTATATAGTGCACCTCTAGTTGCAATCATTCAAAAAAAAAAAAAAAACTTTTCAACGTACCGGGGCGTGTGATATACACATTGTCCTATTTAAAGAAAAATATCTATCGCTAAAGATTTAAATTTATTAAATAATGGATTATCTATTATCAAAGTTTTCTTTACAAATTCTTTTATTTGTTTAAATAATTTATATTGACAATATGAGAGACCTTGAAGAAATCTATTTTATAGTAGTTTGTTCTCTTCTTCTTTTATACTATATTATTGATCAGTTATAAATGGCACACATCATGAAATTATCAATTGTATGTTTGCTAAATATCCATTTAAATCTAGAATCTTTTCTTTTGATATTAGTTTATATATAGATAAGTATATAAAGTCTCTGCATTACTAACCTGCTGAATTAATTCAAACAATATTTCTGTTTTGTCTAAACTTATTAGATAAATCAAATTTTACTCTTTGTATTTATTTCTTATTTAAATCAAATCCGATTTAATGGTTGATAATTTGTAATGAACTTGGAAGAAAAATATAGGGAATTTAATCACTGGCATAATAACAAACTCGCAGATATGAGCCTCCATTTTTATGTTTGTTATAAATTGAATGATTGTACCAGTTTGCGGAGTTTTGAGAGAGATCTAATTTCGAAGTAAAGTTTACTCTGGGACTATAAAATGCAAAAAAAAACAGAATTTTATATTATACAAACTTTTTTATAATATAACTTCATAGAATGAAAAATGCTACAAAGATTTCTGAGACTTGCTTTATTTCTGGCAGAGATTCGAAACCGAATCCGCTTAAATCCGAGTACACAATTAGAATTGGGAACTATTAGTTATTTATTAATCCATAAAGCCTTGTATATCACTAGAAAACATAATTGTGCCAATGCTTGGATACATTGTCATATACTTGGGGGAGGAGATTTCTAAAAGACTGGAAGAGCTTTCTTCTCTGGAAGGGTGTGCTTCTAGTCTGTCTGGGTGCCAGGTCACATGGGGATTTTTGGGAATGAAGAAGTGGATAGGTTTGCCAAATTAAGCGCCTCTCTTCCTTTCACAGGTCCCGAGCCTGCTGTTGGCGTGTCTTGTGGCACATTTCTGTCAGGTTTCCAGACATGGACAGCTTCACAGCATTCATCCTTATGGATGAGAGCTCAGTTGGTTTTCGGTAGTCCAAAATGCTCATCGGTGGTCCGGACAAGGCCATTAGTTAGACGTTGCTTTGTTTTTTACAGAGCTCTCTCAGGCATCTCTTACTGGACATTGTGGTTTAAGGAGACATCTCTAAATAATGGGGCTCATACCGGATCCATTTCGTAGAGTCTGTGATACAGAGGTGGAAACATCCATCCATCTTATGACTGATTGCCTGGTTTGTGAGGAAATTAGGTTCAGGACCTTTGGTCGGAATAGGATGTCTGTGGAAGAGCTTAGGCTATTTCCGCTTAAGGTTATTGTCCGATTTATTCAGACTGCGTTGAATCTTAGATGGATTAGATCCGGGTCTGGATATTTGTTCTAGACCCGTTTGTTGTTGTTTTTCTTAGGGTAGCTATATGGGCATTGGGTTAGCGTTAGGTTTCCCTCCCCATAGACAAATAATAATAATAATAATAATAATAATAATAATAATAATAATAATAATAATAATAATAATAATAATAATAATAATAATAATAATAATAATAATAATAATAATAATAATAATAATGGGGGAAGAGATCTGCTCAGTGGTAGCGCGCTAGAGACTAGCAACGCGGAGTCGAATCCAATCTGCTGTCCTTAGATTTTCTCTTCCTAGGAGTCTCTACAGCTCATTTCCCGGTGATGGGTAATGTTGTCTGTAGCTAGAAGACACAGCTCGGAAGCCGGCAGCGCATTGAGAAGGCTCGGGGGAGGGCCCAATAGTTCATTGAGGTCGCAGAGCAATAATCCCCTTTAACAATCTAAAAAAAAAAACTTGGAATCGAGGATGAGTCAGGTTAGTTTTAGCAGCAATACTAAGGAAGATGTAGGATGCGTTTTTTCTGATACAACATCACAGACATTCTCTACTAAAGAAATTGACTGGAACCGATAGGCCCTATAATGTGTCTTTAATGTCGTAACATTGTCTTATGTTTTGTAGATTCTGTGGGGATGGTAGTGTACTTCAACCTGAAAAATCTATTATGCTCTCGGAGCCTTCTAAGTCCATTGCCGGCCTCCAGGCAGTGTTACAGACATCACTGTCCATCACGGAGCAGCAGTGAAGCTGAAGAGGCTTCTAGAGAGTAAAAATCTAAGGGGCAATACTTCTGGACTCGAACTCTTGACTTCCACGAGAAAGTCCAGCGCGATATCATTCAGCTAATCCCTTCCCTTGTTTAAAGTCATATATCAAATGGAAGACAAACTTTTGCGATTTTGTTGCAACCAAAATAATCTCAACATATATTTTTTTAATACTTTATTTTGATTTGCAGATTTTGCTGTCTATAGATAGTTGCACAACTTTTAACCAACAGCAGATTAAACCTTAATTGCCCCTAAAAATCAAATCACATATACAAGTTTTAATAAATATCGGTGTAGCCAATTTGGAAGCCGAATTCAAGTACTGGAAAACATTCGCCTAAAGAAAGGTCTTTCAGAGATCCACAAAACTGCTCCTTATATAATTTAGGTTTAATAAAGAAATAATTAGTCACCATTGAATGTTTGAACTTCGCTTTTTAATTGCTACGTATTGCAAATTATTATATCCAAGACAAGCATAAAGTTATAATAAAACTGAAGAAACAAAAAATAAAACTTCTTTAACTGACCAACCATTCATCATTTACACAATATAATCATCAATCATTTAGTCACTGAATGGAAAGTTTAAAATGAATGGTTGCCAAAATATAGATTAGGCCACTATCTTAAAAAGTAGGTTGTTCTATTATCACAATATATATATATAGGTAACTGGGGAGTTAAGGGGGAGAGAAAAACTCTTCATCCACTTCCAATGACCTGGCCTAGTGAACAAAGTAAAACTAAGAAGTGAATATATAGCTGCCAAGGACATACTAGTTTTTCAACAGAAGGGTATTTATTAAAGAGAAAATGGGACATCGCAGAGGCTAGATAGCAATTAGCGCTGATTATACCCACGCCCTTTTCTACTTTGTCACTATCCTTCTCATTCTAAACTTTTTTTTTACTGAACAATTAGAGTTAGGCACGGATCTATTGTTCTACACGCTGATTTATTAAGTGCACCACCTCTTTTAATTTCCATTAACTTTATTGCATTCGCTTTTATTATTATTTAAACAAAAAAAAAACAAAAAAATTGATAAGTGATAAAGAAAGAATTTTCCATAATGGACACATCAAGTTCAATAACAACACAACTTATGTGACAGAAGTTTTGGAAAACAGAAAGTTAATGGCGCCACCTTTAGGAAGCAATAATATCAAAATTTATAAATCAGCCACCATCATTTTTAATAAACGTTTTTATAATTTTTATTATAATCATCTAAATTCCTTTTTAATTAAACTCTAATCTAGATCACAATCTGGTGTGTGATACACCTGAACGATATTACCTTTCTCTCACTCAAATTGCCATTAATTTTAATGGACAAATATTTATTGGACTTAGAATTATAAAGCCTCTAATTATATAGGATTATAATAATACTGAAATCGTCAGGCCTTCTGACGATTCGAACTGAAAAGTTCAGAATGAGGAGGATAGTGACAAAGTAGAAGAGGGCGTGGGTATAATCAACGCTAATTGCTATCTAGCCCTGCGATGTCCCATTTTCTCTTTAATTATAATGAGATTTTTGTACGGCAATGGCCACAGGAGTTTTTAAAGAAAAAGAATTCTTTGTTGCTCTCGGGTACCCATTGGTGGCCTTCTTCAGGAGCTCTGTAAAAATTTATTGGAGAAAATACATTATTGTTGTGGTTGGTTCCGCAGAGTAGGAAATCATCAGAGATTTTTCCGTGATAGCCTGCTTGTTTTTTGTGGCCATCGACCGGTTTCGGGCATCCTGCATTTATCAAACAGTATGATAATATAGATTTGCACATTGCAAATTTAGTTGATACAGTCAACTATGTATCAACTAAATTTGTTTATTAATCTGTAATTATAAGAGTATTATTAACTAAATTTACTCTGTGGTAAATCTATGTTATCCCACTGTTTGACAAATGCATCCTGATGATGGGCGAACGCCCGAAACTGGTCGATGACCACAAAAAGAACAGGCAATCAGGGAAAATACATTATTGTAGTTAAGAAAAAGTACAAATAATATTTAAAACAAAAAAAGAAAAATTTAAATTAAAGAAATATTAACAGAAGAAATTATTAAATAGAACTGACAGTAACTTTACTTAGAACTCAGAACTGACAGTAACTTTACTGTCACGTTCTGTGTTATAATTTCTTCTGTTAATATTTCTTTAATTTAAATTTTCTTTTTACTTTCTCTAACGGGAGGAAGTATTGTAATCGTGTCAAATTTTCTATATCGAGTTTTCACCGGAAATATCCGTTTTGAGGTACTTTCAGTCCAACAAAGTGATTTTTTTTTTTTAAATCGTCTGTCTGTGTGAATGTATAGCATAGCTTAAAAACGAAAAATCGTCGAATGTTCAAACTTATTATTCCATTTTGGTACCACCATGAGATCTGACAGTACGTTACCTTCCAAAATTCCTCAACCGGAAGTATCACTTTACTGAATGGTTTTTTTTTCACATTTTTACGATTTTCTCAAAAATGGCTCCGCGATTAATCTTTAAACTTAATATATATCAACTACACATACAAAGATCTACAATTTTTATTTCGAAAACATTTCTCCGGGAAAATTATTTAAGAGCACTTTTGGTGGAGGGGCGGGGTTAGGTTTTCCTCTAAAGTCCTATTTTAGTTTATTAGACGTTTTATCATCTAAATAATTTTAATTAGAATTTAATATGTTGTTGAAATTCCGAGTTTGAAGAAAATCAGATGACCGGAAGTGCGTTTTTATGGAATAGATTTTTCAGTTTGCGCGGTTTTATTTCCATGAAAACACCGACGAATTTCATTAAATTTCACTAATTATAAAAAAACAACTTGTAAAGTGGTACTTCCGGTTGTGGAATTTTGACGTATAACGTACTGTCAGATCCCATGGTGATACCTAAACGGAATATCAAGTTTGAACATTCTACGGTTTTTCGTTTTTGAGCTATGCTATCCACATACATGTATACACACAGACACACTGACCATTTGCTAAAAAACCACTTTTTTGGACTCAGAGGACCTCCCTCAAAACGGATATTTCCGGTGAAAACTCGATATCGAAAATTTGGACACGAATACAACACTTCCTCTAACTAGGAGTAAGAAAAAGTAAAAATTGTCTATTACAATTATGAAAACTGGTGTAAAAGAAAGTTGTGTGAGTGTTTCACGCCAGATTTTTTTTTTTATTATTTATTTTGTTATAAATCTATGCACTTTTTCTTAAACTATAATGACGAATTTTCTCCAATAAATTTTTCAGAGCTCCTGAAGAAGGGCACCAATGGTATGCTCGAAACTTTGAGCAACAAAGAATTCTTTTTCTTTAAAAACTCCTTTTTGGTCACTGACGTACAAACATCTCATTATATAGGATTATACTATATATAAATGACAAACGGGTGATTTTACAACCAGTCTCCTGAAATGTGGTGACTACATTGTAGACCATAAGACAGCGCTACCTCAAACCATGAAAAATTGGTTGTATAATTTAGAGATAAACCTAATGTTTCATTTCTTCTAGAATATATGTAATAGTGTAGCTTAGGCTATTTCCGCTTAAGGTTATTGTCCGATTTATTCGGTGAATCTTAGATGGATTAGATCCGGGTCTGGATCTTTGTTATAGACCCGGCTTGTTGTTGGTTTTTCTTGGGGTAGCTATATGGGCCCAGTGAAGCTTTGGATAGCGTAGGGTTTCCCTCCCCACAGACAAATAATAATAATAATAATAATCTCTCCTAGACTACCAATGCTAATCTCATAATCCCTCTCAAATCCCCATTTCTTGCTCGTCTCATCAATTTCACAGAGCAGAAATTGGTTTGCTTGCCAAATTTCATCTTCGATCCTAGTGTGATTCCCCCCGAAAAGGTTCTCACCCATTCTCCCTTACATCTCATTCTGAGATAACCCTTCATCGCTTCACCCACAACCAGATACTGAAGAAGGGTTAGCTCCAGCAACATCTCCAGTGCCACCGTCGGTGTCGTTCTCATCCCACCTGTTATAGCCAAACATGCCGTACGCTGCACTCTTTGCAGCTTCTTGTTATTCCTCCCTCTCAAGGAATCCGTCCAACAAGCCACTGCAGCATAGAATATCCTTGGCTTCACCAACTTCTTATAAATCCAATGAAGGCCTTGTGGTTTAACTCCACGGAGAGATTATACTATACATATAGATTTTTGTTTTTAAAAAATGCTGAAATGTTGAAATGAGCTATGTGTAAACAATATGATCATTCCTTAGAGCTGCTGAAAATGATTTTTTTCAAGGAATAAATATCACTTCGTTATTACTTTATAGATGACTTTTCTTTTTGTTTATTAAAGCGAAATAGTTATTTCTAATAAAAAATGATCTACCAAGAACCAACACAATTATAGGTTCCCCACTGCTAGTAAGAAAGAAGTTCACTTTCTTTGGAAATCGATATTTATAATAAATTTATATAATAACAGATCGATATTAAGAATGTCTATAATACTCGCATGTTTTTAAAATATAATGATTTTTTAACATTACATTAAATTAAGATATAAATTATAAAATTAGTCGGTGCATAATGTAAAATTATTTTATATATGTCACTATTAAAATGATTTATTTACTAATTAGACATATAGTAGAATATTATATGTAGATCATTTATATGTTCAAATATATAATTTATAGCTTAATATAATATAGGTTTATTTGTGTGTAAGCCATAAGGTAATATGTACACAATCTTCATTCAACCCTCCCATGTACAATACGTATGTATTCTGAGGTATATTAGCCAAATGTTGATCTAATGGATGAATTATTACAGATAGTACAGAGAATGTTGTGGCAACCGTATGTAGCAGCGTTATGGGCAATTTAACATCATGGACAGGGCTAACTAATGTTTATAGCCCCAGCATGTTGTGTTACTTCTCACACATACAATTACTTATTATAACTCTATTACTATTATTATTATATTAATGTTTTATATAAACATATTAAAATTAATTGTAATTAATTTTTATTGTATACGTGTTTGATAATAGAGATCAATCTTATTATAATATTGTCATATATAACTTACAGTAACAATTAATTTAAAGCATCAGAGACATTTTCCGTGGCCTGCTTCATTTTGTGGTCATCGAGACCGGTTTCGGGCGTTCGCCCATCTTCAGTATGCGTTTTTAGACATGCGTTTCTATAAATACAGTTAAAAACACCAGTCAGTGTGTAAACTAAATTTGCTCTGTGCAAGTCTGTGTTGTCACACTGTCTAAAAACGCATCCTGAAGATGAGCGAACGCCCGAAACCGGTCGATGAC
>JAAEAF010014735.1:0-34292 GCA_011037195.1 Triatoma infestans | reverse complement strand
AATATGGTTAACACTGTATAATATAATAAATGACACTGACTGCCTGGGCTTTACACTTGAAATGATAGAGTATGGTAGAGTAGTAAAGGGTAATGACACGTAGTGATTGGCTGTATGAACTCAATAGTATGAACTGTTCTCCTATCTGTCTCCCGTTGCTGTATTTATGTGGTTTCTTCCACTCCAGTCCGAGAGAGTGGTCCTGTCATATTGTCTCTTTGCTACTTATGCTCTCTTTGGGTACTATTACATCATGTAATCAAAGAGAGTATTCGTAGTGACAAGACCAATCTCTCGGACTGGAGTGGGAGAAACCACATAAATACAGCGACGGGAGAACAGTTCATACTACTGAGTTCATCACTACGTGTCATTACCGCTTTTCCACTCGACCAGACTCTATCATTTCAAATGTAAAGTCCAGGCAATCAGTGTCACTTATTATTATTATTATACAGTGTTAACCATATCTTGTTAATTCATTAAAACCAGACCATTTCTCTCCCTTCAACAACCCCATTATAACTGATATATAATACTAACATTTTTATTCTGTAATAATTCATATTATTTGATTATTTTCTTGTTTCTCATCACTTAATTTATCGTGATATTCAATAAAAAAATTTCTTATATTTGAACAAAAAAAATCATAATTTATTAAAAATTGTAATAATTATTAAATATTCATTTGTTTTTTGCTAGTATAATTTATCGTTTTATACCTATGTTTTCTTAAACTTTTAAACAAATACTTAAAAAATAATACTTAAAAGAGTGTATGTAATAACTATTAAATTTCACAAGTAATACTGTTAACGTCTAATATAAAACGTTAACATCTAAGGGAGCTACAATAGATCTTTCAGTACGCAGTTTTGGATTTAGTTTATAGCCATCACTTTCTCTACAAACATCCCTAGGAACTGGAAATTGAACTACTCCCTGACCTTTTGTATAGCCAAGATATTATGCCCTATAGCTATTATCTCCTTCATCCTTGCCCTTTTTTTTTTTTTTTGGCAAGAAAAACATTTTATAAACTTATTGCAAGGATTTTTCGCCTAAATAAAAGAGGTTATGATACTAGAGAGGGAGTGGTAACAACTGCCTCAGAGATAATTAATTATTAAAATTGAAGGAAAATTAAATTGTTTATGAATAATTTCTATGTATAATTTTGACGAAATAGATTTTGAATAAACTATTTAAAATCACACAGACTTTTGGATCAATATAATTATATTATATAATCTAATAATCATTAATAGTTTTCATCAAGAAAAATGCATTAAAAGATAAAACATTATCAGATGTGATAAGGCTGCAATTGAAATTCTATTCAGCATTTTTCTTTGTTTTGTTTTAATTCATTTTCATCAAGGTGTATATAATATTGAAATATACTTATTGTGAAAGTAATTTTGGTGAATTTTGTTGAATGTACTGTGATTGAACAAAACAAAGTTTAATGTATATTAAAGAAGTTTTTGGTTGTCATTCTATTTACACATTTAACTAGCATACAAATTTCTAGAGACTCTTATATGTGGTAACTTATTGTAAGAGTTTCGTTTGAAACTTACTTTTTGGTAAAGTGTTCCCTTTTAAAGGTTAATAATGTATATATATAATTTTATTTCATTTAAACTTAATATACGCTTAATAACTTAATATTTTAAACTAAGTATAGAACAGCTTTTAAAGGCACTATGTTTCCAAGTCGATATCTGCGCTTTTTACCGTCCCTACAAATATGTCGGAAAAAATAATTAGTTTTAACAACATCTCAAACTATACCTCAGGCTTCTCAAAATACAATTAGTTGTTTTTTTGATAATTGAAATTGTAAGATTTAGAGCTAATTTCATATTTCAAAAGGACACATATATTTTTTTGAATTTTGGAACTATATGTACGAGATATTCATGAAAACTGATGATAATTAAACAGCCTAAGCTTTCGACAAATATCTTACTACGACCAAAGGTCATAGATTTAATCTCCTCAAGCGTGTCATAAGAATATGGGAATTTTCTTCTTCTGCCTCACAAAATCTAAGAACGTGGTCTGGCATGAGCCCTTTTTCATAGAGATGTCTTTTTTGATTACTAACATATATGTGTAATTTTGACAATTAGAATTGAATAAACTATTTAAAATCACACAGACTCCTGTGCAACTAAATTTGCAACAACCACCAAGATCTGTACCAGCGACGGCTCCAGGCAGATTCTTCCCCAGACACTTCTGCGCTCTTCGCCACGACCCTCTTACTCGTCAAGGCATAAGAGTAGTATGGAGTGAGCTATATAATTAATTACAATGCAGTTAAAAAAAAAAAAACTAAAACATTAATTAACACACAGCTTATTAACTACCTTTATCATTGACGGCAGAGTATAGGGCACGACGCTACAGTGCCTTCCATTTTCAGGGATGCCCTGAACCGCAGTTGCTAAACCGCGGTAGCAGGTCTCAGAGATCAGATGCCAGAAAAAGGCATAATCTATAGGCGTAAGACATAGTATCATGTCACTATTATCCTGTAAGGACCACCAATGAGTAGTTTAAATTGCCCACAATCCACCAGGCCACTTAGCCAGGCCATATAGGTGTCCAAGTCTGCAACTTGACAGTAATGAGCCAGCTCGGGGACTAATGAAGGGTAAAGAGCCGCCTAACTTAGCTAACCAATCCGTCTCCTTCTTCCCCAAGATTTCATACGAAATGGATACCTAGATTGAAAGTAGATTGTTGGAGGAAGATCTTCCTGACATCTAGAACATTAAGGAAACCAATGTAGGAGTTAAGAAGGAAAAATAGTCCCTTTGACGTAGCCTCTATCCGAGTACCTATAAACACTTTTGAAATAGAGTTGTATACTCACTTATCCAAAATAGAACAAAGAAGTCATAAACTTCAGCCTGTTAACCACTGATCCATTCAACAAGAGATTTTTTCCAAGTTATCTTTGTCTTACAATAGAGTGCTACAATTGAATGCTTTATTAAAAATCCGAGTTTGAAAAAACTAAATTAAAACAATTTAATTAAATTAAATTATGAACGTACTATTTAAAATTTCTAAATGCAAAATAAGACGAAATGACATTTTGAACTTTTCATTTTTTTATTTATTTCTATAATATATTATACTATAAACTATTCCAAAATATTGATTTATTTTCTTTTAAGTACGCTTACCTAAATGGGTGCATATAATTAATCCATTAATAATTGAATTCTTCAATCATAGCCAACCGTATCTCACCGCAATGATTACAAATTTACATAATGCCCATTAATTTTTCACGTTTAAATGAGATAGAAATAGTTGATAATTTAAACATAAAGTTTTGAGACATTTAAACTTAAATTCATTTATTATGAGATGGACACCAACTAAAGGTATTTTCTAATTGTTTAATATTGCATAGTAATAGTGTTAATAGAGCATAGCCATCTGTCTTCACTTCTGTTTATTGCATAGTTCAAGTTTAACATATTAGATCTGGGCCTTTATAATAATATCCATACAATTTATTTCCTTACTATTCAACATAATATATGACTTATCATTTAAATTTAAATTTATATACTTTAATAGGTTTTACAAGAGGAGAAACAAGTGAGGAAGGGTTTTTGAGAAATATACTAGAATGAATGTTGAACACTGTACAATGAAAAAGAGACACAAACTGCCAGGACTTTAAGACAAACTAGGTAGCGAGAGATTTAGACTGAGTGAAGGGAAGGATAGTATTTGGTTGCTGACTCATGGTTAACTGTTCTAAAACTGTGTTAAGACTGTCGTGTAAGGCTAGCGCAGCTGTATATATGCAGAGTCTCCAACTCTAGTCTGGCCTATGTAACGAGTGAAATTCTCAATTTTGTGTGTGTTTTTCTCTCTGCTTTGATCTCGCTCTTCGGATCCCATTACACATACTAAATGATAAACTCTAAAAAACAGTGGTAAAATTGCTGTAGTTGGGAGTGTATACTGATTTTACTTTATTCTGTGCAAGTCTGTGTTATCGCACTGTTTTAACAGAAATATCCTGATGATGGGCAAACACCCGAAACCGATCAATGACCACAAAATAAAGCAGGCTATCATGGAAAATATCACTGAAACATTGCTAATATTGGTCACACACTTTAGAACGCATAACACACTAGTCAGGAACTCTGAACATTTCTTGAAGCGTACATTCAATATGAACATATTTGTCGATAGGCCAGCAAAAGGGTATGCTGAGTCAAATTCAATCAACCATAAATATCTAAACAGACATCAATCTGAGATAATTGAATTGCCCATAATTTTCGAAATGCTCGTCCAGTACATATTTTTCCAAAGGCTAAATATTTTTTTATCGCCAATAATCTTGGGGTGTAGCGACCCCACAGGCTACCACAGCTTAGTTCACCATGCACTTCGTCAGAACAGTATAAAATACAATAACTGCAGGAAATTTCGAGGAACGGCCAATAAAATTACACTTTCTTTTAAAACTTATCCGACGTTTCGACAAATTTATTGTCTTCTTCAGGGATAAAATTTTAAAAAAAAATGTTAAACGGGGTTATATATAATTTTCATTAAACACACAAAACAAGAAAAAAATATACTAAACAAAACTTGATACGACAGTAAGTGTTGCTTATGTAATGAACTACATCATCAGAAATGAAGGTAGGTATATTTTGTTTTGTGTTTAGTGTGTTTAATGAAAATTATATGTAACCCCGTTTAACATTTTTTAAATTTTTGTCCCTGAAGAAAACAATAAATTTATCGAGACGTCGGATGTTATAAAAAAAAGTGTAATTTTATTGACCGTTCTTCGAGATCTCCTGCAGTTATTAATATATCAGTAGAGAATCTTTATTATCATAAAATACAATTAAACTACATACACTCTACCCTTTACCGACAAGGGCAAACATAGTATACAAACCAGTGTCTCCCTCCCTGGTTAACTGGCGTAAGTCAAGGGAGAAGGAAGGCATTAGCTCAGTGGTAGCACGCTGGACTAGCAACGCGTAACCCCCGCGTTTGTATCCAGAGTGCTGCCCTTACATTTTCTCTTTCTAGGAGACTCATCCTACAGCTCGCTATCCGGGAATGGACAGTATTGTAGCTAGTGCATTTTGATGGCTCCGAGGGGACGGTAGGTCTTTCAGTTCGCAATGCATATCTTCTTTAAAATAATAATAAAAGGTCAGAATAACAAATGGTAAATGTTTCACTTTGGTGAAAAACAGATTAATAACTGCAGACTGATGTGATGTAGAGGCTATTAACTACTCAATGACTAACGAAACAATCTGTAACTAACCAGTCACTTCTATGAAGTAATAATAAATCAAGCTGACTAATGACTAATATTTCCGGAATGATGTTTTTCCTCTTAGAATGATAAGTTGTAGCTTATCGTTACGGGCTCATTGAGAAAAAGTAAAATTTAAGGGCAGCTCTTCTGGACTTGAACCTGGGACTATCCCATTTCTATTAAATTATCATAAAATTGAAATATAGCATAATAAGGAGTGGAAAAACTGTTGCACTTCTCTCTATACTAAAAGTAAACTAAAAAAAATAAATATATATATATATAATGTATAAGTATATGATATCATACGGTATGATATTATAATATAATGTCTTTTTTAATGAAATTAAAGTTAAATGGATTTAACTTGATGCTTTGATTTTGACAAATTAAGATTCACAAGAATAGAGCTTTGCACAATTTTCTTATAGAAAACTAATATTATTCTATAAGAAAGTAATGAAATGGAAAATTGGGTGATGAGATACGATGGAAGTGAAATGATACGAGATAAATTATGATGAAGGCCAATAGACATATTTCATCGCCTTGGAAGAATGGTATCTCCTACAAAAAAAAAAAAAAAAAAAAAAAAATGACAGAAGAAACGTATTAGGGATAAGTGACTAAATAAAACAAAAGACTGTGTTTGTAATAGCGAGATTGAAATTTATAGTTAATGAGGAGGAATTTTACGTTTTATCGAAATATAATTGTATATTTGCCATTCGAAGAAGGCATTAAAATACTTAATTTTATTTAGTAATTATACATTCTTTAAGTGAAATAATAATTTAGTTTAATTTACTTTAATGCAGTTTTAATTATATCTGTCAATTTGTTTATTATGTTACAGTCAATTTTAATTTTATTTATCTTCATGTAATACAATATTTCATAATGAAAATATCAGGAAAATCTTGTGATATATATATCTACTAATCTATAACAACATGATTGAACAGTGTTGCATTAAAAAAAAAACAAAAAAAAAACATGTTTGTGTGTGTATTTAAACAGCATAGCTCAAAAACGATACGTTGCAGAATGTTTAAAATTGATATCTCGTTTAGGTATCACGATCGGAATCCGATAGTAAGTTATCTGTCAAAATTCCTCACCTTAAAATACCACTTTACTGTATGATTTTTTGTTTCATTTTTTTAGTTTACGATTTTTTATCAAAATAGCTCTGGCGATTTTCCTTAAACTTAAAACGATCTACAACTTTTGTTTTTCAATATTTTTTTGGAAAAATTTATTTAAGAGCACTTTTGAGGACATTTGTGGTTAGGTTTCCTCTAAATGCTATTTCAGTATATACTAATCATCTAAATAATGTTAATTAGAATTAAATATGTTGTTGAAATCCTGAGCTTGAAGAATATCGGGTGACTAGAAGTGCGTTTTTACTGTAGCAGAACGCTAAAAGCCGTCACCTTGTGCGGACTAATCACATACATTTTAGGGAAACTAGGGAATACTGTCGGAGACTTGGAAATGGACGTAGAAGAGTTACAACAAATCGGGCGACCGATTTCTTTAGCTCTCAAGTTCTACGCAATCGGTTTCTTACAGCTACAGATTTCAAGGATAACTTATTACAAGTTCGGGGAGTAAGCGTGAGCTCTGAAACTGTTTGAAGACGATTGCCTTGAAGTAGGTCTTGATGGCTAACAGACCACCATCTGGCTTTTACCAATCGGCCACTCCATTGGACTGTAGAGCATTTGGGAGCTCTCTTCACAGATGAATCCCGATTTGGTCCGTATTCTTCAGACGGTTTAATTAGTGTGGAAGAAGTAAGGACACATACCAAGTACTAAGAGGTGAAAATAATTTTAAAAAAGTCATTAAAATTTTGTAAAAATGATTTTTAATTTTTTTTTTTTTTTTTTTTAATTTTTTTACTTGAATTCAAATCAAGAGTTAGTGACAAAAAATTAACACTAAAATATCGAATTGTAGTAAAAATAGTTTGTTTATTAATGAACAAATTAAGTATTAGATTTATTTTTTTGTTGAATTTATATATATATCTACATATTTTGTTGTGTTGTGTTTATATAGTGTTCAAAAATCAGATGGGTGAAAGTAACAGACGAAAAATCTGTCATCAACAGGAAATTAGTAACGATTTTGTTTTATTTTTCGCAATTTTTTCGAAAATGGCACCAATGATTTTCTTTAACGTTGCATTATTATTATTATTCAAGGAAGGGGAAGGCAAAACCCTACGCTATCCAAAGCCTCCCTGGGCCCATATAGCTACCCTTAAAGTATAACAACTACTGGGTCTGGAACAAAAATCTAAGTTTCACCACAGACCGAACAAATCGGACCAAAACCTTAAATGGACATAGCTTAAGATCCTCTACCGATATCCTATTCCGGCCGAAGGTTCTAAACCTAATCTCCACACAGCCAAAACAATTCGTCATTAGATGCATGGGCGTTTCCTCCTACGCCTCACAAACTTTACAAAAGAGATGTCTCCTTAAACCACAATGCCCAGTGAGGAAGCCAACCAGATGCTTGAGAGAGGTCCGTAAAAGACATCGGATCCCGCTACTCAAAGTTCCGTCCGGACCCCCAATGAGCATTCTAGACTGCCGACAACCCACCGCACTCATCCATAAGGATGAATGCTGAGAGGGAGGTCATCCACGTCTGAAAGCCTGACAAACATGTGCCACAAGACACACCAACGGCAGGCTCGGCACCAATGAAAGGGACAGAGGCGCCTAATTTGGCAAACCTATCCACCTCCTCATTCCCAATGATTCCCATATGACCTGGAACTCAGACCAGAAGCACATCCTTCAATGAAGAAAGATCTTCCAGTTTTTTAGAACACTCCAATACTAATCTGGAAGTGAAGACACATGAGTTAAGCGCCTTCAACGCAGCCTGGCTGTCCGAGCAGATACAAACACCTTTTAAATTAGTGTTACGCACCCTCTCATTCAAAATACAACAAAGAATTGCATAAACCTCAGCCTAGAAAACGGTGGCCCACTCACCAAGAGGCACTTAATTTTTGCATACTAAATACACATATAATGGCCTATCACTTTAATTATAACTTTTCCCAGGAAAGGTGATATTCTGAGAGTTCTAAAGGTGCTATAATTTTAAGCTATACTCTACAGTGTCTCTTCAGTGAATGTAGTATTGTACTATCATTTACATAATATTAAGGTACTGTAAAAATACCAGTTTTAATAAAATCGTTAACAGGTATTGTGAATTTACCAGAATAGGTTTCTGAGGTTCCTGGAATTTTCTCGAAAATAGATCTATTTTACTTACCACGGGAAACATCCCAGAATTAACAAATAGGCTAGATTAAACCTTATAAATTTCTGAAACATCATTTGGAAATATTTCAAATAAAAATACGAACAGCAGTATATATATCAATTTTCTGATTTTATAAAAAATAAAGTGGCAGCATTACTGTCTCTATTACCACCAAATTACTGCGCCACTGAGATTTTTCTACCATTACCAAATCAATAAAATTCTGTTGGCAGCAGATCTCGAGCCCGTAAAAAACTAGTTTGTTCTCAAACAACACACGGATAAGATGTGAACATTATATATCTACCACCACCAAGTAACTGCGCCACTGTCATGTCCATACTACTATCAACTTATTCCATTCATCAGAGACATATTCCGTGGTAGCCGGCTTCATTTTGTGGTCATCGCCATCTTCAGGATGCGTTTGTCAGACAGTGTGATAACACAGACTTCCACAGAGTAAATTCAATTTTTATACACTGACTGGTCTTTTTAATTGTATATAAATAAATAATTAAATAAATAAATAAATACTTTGACAATTAAAAGGACCAGTCAGTGTAAACTGAATTTGCTCTGTGCAAGTCTGTGTTATCACACTGTCTGGCAAACGCATCCTAAAGATGGGCGAACGTCCAAAACCGGTCGATGACCACAAAATGAAGCAGGCTACCACGGAAAATATCTCTGATGCTTTCCAGCTCTGCGGAACCAACCACCAAAACAATTATTTCATTCAAATATTAATACAAGTTCTGGGTGCTGCAAATACCATTAATTCAAATAACTTCCCAACCACTTATAAATACCTTCATATAAGTTTGTACACAAAATCTTGACTAAAATCAGTTTGTATAATTCTAAAAAAAAATTCTTAAGAAAAATTGTATCAATTGATTGAAAAAATATACTGTTTCAAACTATTAATTAAGAATCTTGTTAATTGCATTGTGCAGAACGCTTTTGTCAATGATTTTGCAATAAAAAAATAAGTAAAATATATATGTATTTTACTATATATATAACGATATCTAAATTTAATTAGAAATGAATCCTAGAAGTAAAGGCCAATTTGAACTTTTACTATTCAAAAGCACTTCGGCTGGCTATTCAACTTTCCTCTTTATATTCCTGAGTAATTAAATTTTGATTGAATTTGTTGAAAACAAACGCTCCCATTCTCTTTTTGTTAATAAATAAATAAATAAAAATAAAATAAATACTTTGTATTATGTTCGTTGCTTGTAAATTATACGTTAGATAATTGTAATTAACAAATGGACATTCTATCGAATAATTTAATTGTATATTTAATTTAATAAAGAAAATATTTTTCCCCCAAAAAAATCTGGTGTGATACACTCAGACAACTTTCTCTTACATCAGTTTTCAAACTTATGATTGACAAATTTTATAGTTTGTATATAAAATTTAATGAAATTCGTCGAAAACTGAAAAAACTGTTCCGTAAAAGCGCACTTCCGGTATACTAATTTTCTTGAAGCTCGGAATTTTAGCAATCTATTTATTTTTAAATAATTTTGTTTGGATGGTAGATTTGTATAATCAACTACGATAGCTCCTTAGAGAAAAACATAAACCCCACCCATCTCCCAAAATGCCCTTTAAATGACTTTACCAGGAGAAAGGTTTCAAATAAACGTTTGTAGCTCTTTATAAGTGTAGTTCATTCAAAGTTTAAAGAAAATAGAGTCGTTTTAGAGAAAATTGTAGAAAACTGAAAAATACTTCCTAGTAAAAACGCACTTCCGGTCAATTCTGATCTTCTTCAAACTCGGAATTTCAACAAAGTATTTAATTCTAATTAATATTATTTAGATGATAGAATTGTGTATTAAACTGAAATATTGAAACCGTAAAACCACCCGTCTCCCGAAAGTGCCCTTAAATGAATTATTCTGGAGAAACGTTTCAAATAAAAGTTACAACTCTTTCTATGTGTAGTTGATATTACGAAGTTCAAGAAAATCGTTGGAGTTATCTTTGAAAAAATTACAAAAAAGTAAAAAAAAAAAAAATCAGTAAAGTGGTATTTCCAGTTGAGGAATTTTGACAGATAACCTCAGATAACCTACTGTCGGATCCCATGATGATACATAAACGGAATATCAAGTTTGAACTTTCTACGATTTTTCGTTTTTGAGGTATGCTGTTCAATTACTTACATACACAGAGAGAGACCATTTTCTAAAAATAACTTTTTTTTTTGGACCTCGAAACGGATATTTCCTGTGAAAAACTCGATATCAAAAATTTGACCCGATTATAATACTTTTCCCTTACTAGGGAGTAAGAGAAAGTAAAAATTATGTTTGGGTAATTTTGGAAGTTAAGCTTTCTTTTATAATACAATTTTAATAAAATTTACTGTTTAAAAATGCCATGAACTAATGACGTGGATAATGGCGATTGATCACCAAACTAAGATGAATTGCGATTCCCGGTTTTGGGCTTGGATTTTATTTTATATATTAAATTTTAAATATACTAAAGTAAGCTTGCCACTTAAAAATCATGCCTCCGATCATGATACCTGTTTGGAAGTTTTCAAAATTACTTTGCTCTTTATTGTTTAATCACCTTTAGGAATGAGATAAGAGAAGTAATCATTTATAAAATAGAAAAGTTTTATAAGGATATTCATTTCCCCACCACCCTTGTGAAAGAACAAAAAACTTGACTGAAATTACATAGGAAATATGATTATTTTCTGTAGGATTTCTGCGGCCATTTTCATGTAAAATATTCGAGACAAATCGGATTTTGATGGCTATGTAGAATAATATCAGGTTAGTGCTACTTCAATTATTATGAACTAATTTGCTCTTCCCCTCAAACTCCTGGTTTATCTCTCCCAAAACAGACACAACGTTCACATACACACACCCACACACACACACACACACACTCACAAAACGACTACCAAATACCACAATCCATTCGTTAAATGGAAGCATCTCAGAACTTGTAATTCTGGTGAAAACTCAATTTCGCAAATTGGATATGAACGCAATTTTCCCTCTTAATGCACTGAGAAAAAGTGAAAGTTTGAACTCTTTTTTGGGTTATTATTATTATTATTATTATTATTATTATTATTATTATTATTATTATTATATATTATTCGTAGCCAAGACATGTGAAGGGCCTGATCGAAGTAGTCTTTGCTATAAATGTGGAGGGCCAGGGCATAAGGCGAAAGAGTGTACAGCTAAAGAGTGCTCTTTTTTGTGCGGAAAAAAGCTCTGGAACAAGAAACACTAGCCCCACACTTCAGGCTCGGGAAGATGAAGGGTGTTCAGGGAAGCTGTGGAGAAAGCAAAGCGGCGACTGCGATGATTCACATCTTGCAGGCAAACATTTACCGAAGCAAGATTACAAATGAACTCTTGTACCAGTTGGTATTCGAAAAGAAGGTGGATCTGTTGCTGCTTAGTGAACAACACCAAGACAAGGAATCGCCCGGGTGGTTTTCTGATCTTCTAGGCAGAGCGGCTATTTGGATCCCTGATTTGGAGAAGGTGTCTCAACTATGAGCCTTATTGTCAAAGCCTGCAAAAAATCTATGCCGCTGAAAAAAACCGCGTCATTAAAAAACGCCTCGTTTACTGGTGGACTCCACAAGTAGCGAAGCTGCGCAAGGAGTGCATTAAATTGCAGGGCGTCGGCTAGTCGCGAACCTTCGCTCAGTTGAGTATAAAACAGCGAAGAGGGAACTAAGGCGAGCTATCTGCGGAGCAAGATGCGCTGCTGGGAGAAATTGAAAGAGGATGTGGATGTAGACCCCATAGGGACTGGGGTATAAGATAGTGTCCCAAAAACTCGGGGCATTTAAAACTCAAATAGTCATGAACGTGGAAAATATCGTTGATGCACTCTTTTCTTCCCAGTCCATTCGGAGTAAAAGGGGATTCAGACTACGGTGATGTAGGGGATTTTCATCTCTTCACCCATCAGGGACTTTGAGAGAGCAGTATGCTCTCTAAAAAGTAAGAAAGCGCCTAGACCCGACGGCATCCCTAATGAGATCCTTAAGGTGATCGCATCGCAGAGTCCTAGTTTGTTACTGAGAATGTATAACGCCTGCCTGAAGGCTGGGGTCTTCAGTACCCGTTGGAAGATAGCGCTGCTGGTCCCCATTAGCAAGGTAAAGGGGGAACCGGAACTCCTGTCGTCCTACCGGCCTCTATGCATGTTAGATACAGCGGGCAAATTATACGAGAAGCTACTTAGGGAAAGATTGGTGTTGGTGGTGCAAGCTGCAGGAGACCTATTGCCGAGGCAATATGGTTTCAGGTCTGGGCGATCCACAGTAGGCTCAATCAAAGACCTCATTGAGGCAGGACGCAGGGCAGAGTATCATAATCATCACTCTCGTCGGGTGGTTCTTTTCGTCACGCTTGAAGTAAAGAACGCCTTCCAGTTAGTTGGGTAGATATGCTGCGAGCGCTGGAGGAAACATTTCGGGTCCCGAAGTACCTTTTGCGGGTGATAAGTGATTATTTGCGGAACCGAACGATTATTTACCACACCTCGAGAGAACCAAGAGCATCCGCAGTTACAGCGGGACCTCCTCACGTTGGTGGCCTCCGGGACAGTACAAGCCGAGTGATGATGAGTGTGGCACACTCGATACTCCTTTATGGAGCTGAGGCATGGGCGGTCGCTCTTAACAAGGAGGCTTATAGGAAAAGAATGGCTCGAGTGCGGTTTGATGCGCTGAGGATTATCTCTGCATACCACACGTTTCTGTCCAGGGGTTCTCGTAATTGCCGGAGTGATCCCGATTGCACCTCTTGCAAGGGACCGTAAGGTGCTCTACGAAAGGAAGGTAGAGGGGAGTAAAGAGGTTCTCTCCAGGAAAAGAGGAATCGGACCTTCCGTAGTGGCAGGCTTCCTGGGAAGATGATCTGCATGGCCGTTGGACTGCTCGTCTGATTAGAGACTTAAAGTCATGAACGAAGAGGCCACATGGGGAATTGGACTTTTATGTCACACAACTTCTGAGCGAACATGGTTATTTCAGGGCATACCTGAAAAAAAATAGGAAAGGCAGAGGCGGAGGAATGCCTTTACTGCCGCTGGCAGTAAAGACGATGCTTCCCACAGATTTTTTTTCTGCGGTCGGTGGAAACGGCTGAGAGTTGAATCGAGGCGGTGATTGGGCGACGTACCCAGATACTTTAGTTTAGGCGATGCTGGCCAGTGAGGCCAACTGGCAAACTGTAGCTAGGTACGCCAGGGACATTCTTCAGTGGAAAAAGCAGGACCTGGACGACTGCCAAGTGGGATAATACCGAGAAAGATACCCAATGGCCTCAGACAGAGGCCTAGTTCTGAAGTAGTGCTGGTTACCAGTGAATCCAGGCTAGGCCTAGCATCAGGGGGATGTATTAGCCGGTAGTCCAATTTGGGAGTCCGACACAGCAGGGTATCTGCGTGTGTAAACCGCATTTCACACCTCGAAGAAAAAAAATTATAATGTATTCGTATTATTCAAAAAAGATTGAAAAATACAAATTAACAACTGCAACTACAATAGGCATGGCAAAATGTCGTCAACTGGAGCTTGACACAAATATAATATACAAGAATGAAATATAATATTCAAAAAATATATAAATATAGTAATACTATAATTGAATAATCTATATAAAATATAATTTGTATTTTGAACTAAAAATGTTTTATTTTTTAAATTATTATTATTATTATAAGTATTTTATTTTAAAAATAATACAATAAATGATAGAATACTTGAGTACAGAAGCATGGCAAAGAGCCGTCTGCCAGAGTTTACAGCCATAAAAGAAAAACGAAAAATAATAAAAATAGAAAAATGATGAAAAACAAAGCAAGAATTATACCAGAACTAAAACAGAACTGGAATAAGATAGGAAAGTAAATAAAAGTATTAACACAACTAATGGTTAAATAAATCAAACGTAGTTTTATAAATTAGAAGAAAAAAACTTAAAAACTAATTTAAAGAAATCTGAGATCCTGACGTGCCTAACTCTCCAAGCGTGGCGAGCATAAGCAATTAAAGGATGACAAGGCCATTGTCCGGTTGGGTAAACAATAATTTCTCCTCCGGAAAGTGAAAATTTGCCGAGATGGTGGAGCCGCACTTCTAATAATGCAGGACATCCTGCCTAGAAATGAAACAAATCCTCCCGTACTTGGCAGTTACAAAGAGGACACATTTCTCGTTCGGAATCTTTCTCCAACCAAGGGGTATAACTTAGGTATAACAGTTCTGCTCTTAGTTCCAACAACCAGCATATTTCTGAGATCTGAGGTAATTAAATAGGGACGATGTTACAAATGACTTATGGTCAGTGATTAAAGTTTTATACAAAAAAAAAACGATCAGAGTTCTCTGCACGACAAAATGACTCTTCGAAGCGAACGGATCTAATTTTATTAAGTATGTTCGAAAGCTGAACAGAAAAATCACGGACAGAAAGGTCGCTGGAAAAATCACGTGCCATCGAAAGCCAGTGTTTAAACCAAAACAGTTTCTTCTGAATGATTTCAGTTGCAACAATTTTCGGGAGGCGATGATTGTCAAGAGCTAGAGTTCTGCGGCAGTATTTGAACTGTAGAGCAAGGGTGAAAGTCTCTAACGGTTCAAGAGCACACTCAATCGATAGTACATAATTAGGCTTTGGAGAGGGAAGAGAGAATAATTTTTTAAGAAAAATCTTTGAAATTTTTCAAGGATGTCATAGCGTTGAAACCCCCCAAGATTGGGCACCATATGATAAACTGCTCGTGACACACTCTTGAAAATCCTATATATGGCGTCGAGAGGAACGTTCTTATTAAGAATAAAGTTAGACCAAACCCGGTTTAAACCGAGCTTAGCTATCGACACTTTTTTCGAGGCGGGGGACCAGGGTCATACGCGGAGTTAAAATGATACCCAAGTACTTATAGCGGTTCACTACCTCTATCCGGGAATTTTTGTAGAACCATTTTTCTGAAGCCGCTAATCTGCCTCCTTTTCGAAATACGTATCATTATTTTGGATTTTTCTAAATTGATAGAAAGGTTCCATTGGACACAATAAGTTTCCAGAATATTAATATTTCTCTGCAAGGAAATGGGGTTGTCCGAAAGGAGAACAATGTCATCTGCGTAAAGAAGGGTTTTTATCTTGGTACCCCCGATAAGAACACCACCCTCCAACAGAGCCGGAAGATCGTCCACGAAAAGTGAAAAAAGAATGGGGCTCAATAAACAGCCCTGCCTCACACCGGCTCCTACCCGGATAGGTTCGGACATTCCATCTATACAATGTATTGACGATATTCCTCCTAGTGAATAATATGTTTTCAGAATGTTCATAAACTTCCATGATACACCTAGATTGAAGAGCTTTAGGAACAGTGAGGAATGGTCTACAGTGTCGAATGCCGATTTTAAATCGATAAAAAAAACAGTAAATTTTTTTACCTTTCTCTCGAGTCTTCTAATGAATTATATTTTGCAACACAAAAATGTTATCAATAGCTGAGTAGCCGCGCCGAAAACCAGCCTGAAATTCACTTAGTAGGTCGTTGTCTTTAACAAATTGTTCCAAGCGATGCAGTAACAAAGCAGTGAAGATCTTGGCCAGAGCATTAAGGCATATTTAAATAATTGACTGGTTAAATTAAGACAAATAAATATTCAACTTTTTTTAAAAACAAAAGAGAGAGAAAATGAATAATTAAATAGAATAAAAATGAAAAGATACCAACATTACAAAATAAATAATAGAACGACATATGTACAAAATATAATAATCTGATTTGCTTGAAATATTTTTATTTCTTATGTCCCAAATATTAGGACCAAAAAGCAATAACAGTAACAAGTCTGTGGAAAACAATTGAACAATAAAATTAAATTTTTCTCATTAAAAGAAAAAAAAATCAGAACATTTAATATGAACGTTGTGAATGAAAATCCTACCTCTACAAAGGATTTTCTAAAACGATAATCAAAGCCAAAGCAATGACTTTTGCGAGCAAATAAAAAATGCCGTACTTTCTCCAAGTAAATGAGAGAATTTTTTTTATTTTAATTAATTACTTTTTTTTTTTACAAACTAAAAAAAGTTTCATTTGCATAAATATTTTTTATTAGTGATTTTAATTTAATTTTTTTTTTTTTAGGATTTTCCTCATTGCTAAGGTTTCCTTCTTTCTTAACAGTCAAACTTTGACCTTAAGTTTTTGTAGCCAATAAGATTTTTGTGTCATCTGGAAACTGGGCCGAATCGACAACCCCCAACCTGGATGACGAGGAAATTTTCCTCAGGGGTGTTCTCTTCACCACAGCTTGATGAGCCCTGACTGCCAATTGCAAGATAACAAGGAAAAGCGGTAGGAGAGTAGGCAGGGAGGGAGAGAAAGAAGAAGAAAGGAAATTAGGTCAGGGAGGGTTAGGATGACCCTGAGGCATGGGACAGTGGAACTCAACAGTTTTCTCTTTTAGTAGCCTCTCACGTATGGAGGTATTCTTATACCCCCTACACAGCGATATTTATCTTATATTACTTAATATAAAATTGTAACTATGTTAGTTTGGTTCGTCTAATTATTTGGCCACAGTTATTTGATAATAATTCAACTCACACACAAAATTTATCACGTTAAAAAAAAAAGATTAAAAGTCGTAACATAAACCTTTTTGGAAAAAGTAGTATTTGAGTTATTGAAATTTGATAATGTAAATAAAAATAAAATAAATTTTACGGTGGTTATTCACACAAAAAGTTGTTTTATTAAATTGTATTTCCATCATAAAGTTCTGTTTAACTTTTGTCACCTGAATGTATGGTATTATTTATGTTTTAATCCCTAGGATTGGAACACTAACAAAAGGAATTGTTTGGTTAATGCCATCCATTACTTTTGAGGTGTTAGAAGTATTTTATATAAAGGAGTATGTTCATTGTGCTAAACGCAATGAATAAATATCCTATTAAATCATTTACAATGGTGTTGGAGGGGCGAGATTGTTATAAACAATTGGTTGGTATTAACGGTTAAATCTTAAAAATTGATGAAAAAAAAAAAAATTCCAACATAAAATCACAAAATTTTAATTATATAAATTATATAATGGAAAATAAAAATCAACATGAACAAATCTAAATTCATAGTATTCACTGTAAATAAAAAAGTAATCTCTCCAGACAATCTCTACAATACTCTTATACCACCTGCAGATCATGTTCATTATCTGAGACTTTACTTAGACAAACGTCTGACTTGAAACCCCCATACAATACTCAAACGAACTTCCTTCAACCAAAGTTTCAGACTTCTATGCCGACTTCTTGACAAACGCTCCAAACTGACTCTACAAAATAAAAGACGACCTTTACACCGTTCTGTTCGCACCAATTTGGAATTACGGACTAGAACTTTATGGAACAGCAAAAAGAAATAATCTCAACAGACTCCAAACTCTCCAATCCAAGATCCTACGTCGTATCGTCGATGCCTTTTTCTTTAAGTCTCAAACAAAACAATCCATACTGACCTGAAGATTCCATTTATACACACCAGATATCTCAAATTCCGTATTAATCTCTCCTTCCATTCTAATAATCTAGTTCACATTCTCTCTTCAAATTCACTTCCGGGTAATCCTGCAAGACAACTGAAGTGTCGTTAGCCCCGCGACCTTCTGGGCATCTAATAATGGTTATGAATGGATAACTTAACATTCACACCAATCACGCCTCTTTTTTTTCTTACATTTATCACTTTTACTTGTTGCATGCATGTATTTGTAAAATTCTAAATAAAAAGAAAAAAAAAATAATAATAATAATCCAGCGTAAATTTGGCGGGAAACTTAAACAATGTAAATTTTAAAAATAATTCTTGCAAAGGCCTATTTAATATGTATTAAATTAAATTAAAAAAAAATATTAAAATCTTAACCCGAACTGTGTTCCAACTTTCTAAACTTCTTATAGAATCTAAAAAAAAAATTTTTTTTCCATTTTTTATGTACAATCTGATAATTTAAATGTAACATGTCCAATGAAATTTAAATTTTATAATAAATTGTTTAAATACCTGACTTTTTGAATGTGTGTTGACAGCTTCCAATGTCACACTTCCTTTTGATGCACCTTGCACGGTGACTCTACCACGTTCATTTAAACTTCTTATGATAAGTGTATATAATATACATGAGAGTATCAGCGGTATTACATAGAATAGTACAAGATCCAAGAAAAATCCAACCAAATATTCTTCTCTTGGTCTATTGAATATACATTGGCGTATTTCTGGATAGCCACGATAATTAAGAGGCACTGTCTCTGTTAAAAACAACCACGGTGAACAATAACATATAGCAAATGCCCACATACCTATTGTTATTTTTTTAGCACGTCCAATTGTACAAATTTTATGCGCTTTCATTGGATGACAAATAGCTATATATCTTTCTATGGTCAATGTGACAAGACTTAAAGATGAAGCATTTATACCAAGATTTTGGCAATAAATCATTAACGAACAACCCACATCACCCCATATCCACTGATTTCCAACTAAATAATAGCTAAGTACTTCTTGTGGCACGGAAGCGAGTAGCACTACGGTGTCTGCAATAGCCAAACTAACTAGATAATAATTTGTCGGAGAATGTAAGGCCATTACTCTTGATACGACTAATACAACCATAGCATTACCTAAAACTCCGACAATAAATACAATACCTTGAAATAATGTGCCCACCGCACGATATCTATATGAAAAAAACTCTGGTTCTTTAAGATCATCAAATACATCGTCACAGTCTGTCCAAAGTGTCGTCAAATTAAAGCACTCACAGGGGGTGGCGTTCATGACTAGTTGCCCGAGCTGGAGGCGGCAATACAGTGTGGCTACCCCTTAGTGTTTCCTCCACAGATATCCCTACCTCTCTGAATTTCATCCCCTCCATTCTCATTCATCCTTTTACTATACAGCACATTCTCTCAATGAAAGTTGTAACAATGTTATATATAATATTGTTGTCATTAGTGTTCTACGTTCTAAAAAGTAAGCTAATTTTTTAATATATTCTATTGAAGGAATAATTATTCACGCAATTATGACAAAATGGAGTAAATGATAGAATGTCTGAAATATTTCTCGTTCCAATCATTCTTCAAAAACAAATGTTTATTTAATATATGCTTTGGAATAGTTTAGTTTTACTAATTAATAAGAATGTGTTTATATTCAAATAAGTAAAAGATCAAATGTGGTTGGGATGTGCGATCTTTGACCCACAAACCAGCTCTACTTCGCCATACAAATTAAACCAATATGCTTCCATATTTACCGCTGATTTAGTAGCAATAAATAACTCCCTTCATTTTGCAACATCGCTTCACTCTTCTACTATTATTATTCTCTCTGAACGTCAAAGCGTTATCTCCATTCTGAGGCAACCGGGTAAAAATCCATCCTTCACATTACTGCAAACAGCGCAGTTACTTAAGAACTTGCAGTTGTAAGGGAAGGTAGTCCGCCTAATATGGGTTAAGGGATACTCCGGGTTAAGGAGGTAACGAAATGGCGGACCTAGGGGCGAGAAATACGGCCTCTTCTGGTATACCCATAGATTAAATGTTATTAGTTGCTGATATTAAAAATTATGCAAAAGCTCAATATTATAAGGAGTGGAGTGTCGATTATGAGAAACTGAGGAATGTTTTATACTGGTTTACAACCACACATTCCCACTAAGCCATGGTTCCATGCTTCAGCGAAAATAAGAAGTTGTATACCTTAATATGCAGGCTGAGGTTCAACCATAACTTCAGTCCTCATCATCTGGGTCGTATAGGAATTACGATTGATTCCAAATGTCCATGCCCACCTGATACAAAAATTGATGTGGAACACATCATTTTAACTTGTGGAAAATACTCCAATGGAAGAGAATTGTTATGGGACCCCATAGTTGAAGCTGGATGTACACTACCCCGAACCTAAATTCTATTTTAAATAATCACAAGAATACTTCATAAAGAAACATGATATAGATCTGTAAATAAACCTACAATGTATATAACATGTACTAACAAACAATTTTTTTTTTTTTTTTATTTGTGGGGTGGTGAAATGCATTTACGCACGCCGTGCCGGACTCCCGGAGACTACCGGCTAAAACACCCCCCCTCTGCTGGGACCTAGCCTGGATTCGCTGATTCCAGCACTACATCAGGCTAGGTCTCTGTCCTAACCCCCTAGGGGTTCCTCCTTTCCTGTTCCTCTAAATCCTTCTTCTTTGCGACGAGAATTTCCCTCGCGTATCTCGCTATCAGACTCCAGTTCGTCTCGCTGAACAGCATTGTCTCTACCAGAGAGTCTGGAGTTTGCCGCCCAATCACCGCCTCCAAGTCCCTCCTCAGACGCTGCCATCGGTTACACGCAAAAAAGGTGTGCGAGGCATCATCTCTGCTTTCCGGGCAGTAGAGGCACGCGTCCTCCTCAGCCTTCCCCATCCTCTTCAGGTACGTCCTGAAGTACCCGTGCCCGCTCAGAAGTTGGGTGAGGTAGAAGTCTACCTCTCCATGCGGTCTTCTCACCCATTCTTTAACTCCCCTGATTAGTTTGGCAGTCCATCGACCCCGCTGATCGCTCTCCCAGGAGGCCTGCCAGTTCCGGAAGGTTCGATTTCTTTCTTCCCTGGAGAGTATTTCTTTTCTTCCTTCCGCCCTCCTGTCATACAATCTCTTTCGTTCCCCTGCAAGGAATGCAATGGGGATCACTCCGGCAATAACCATAACTGCAGGTTCGGAGACAGTGCGATACGCAGAGGCGATCCTTAATGCACCCAGCCTCTGTACCCTGGCTAGCCTTTTTCTATAGGTCTCTTTATTGAGCGCATCTGCCCACACTTCGGCTCCATACAGGAGTATCGAATGGGTCACGCTCATTAGTACACGACGCGTACTGGCCTGTGGGCTGCCAACGTTTAACATCAACCGGCTCAGTGCAGCAGTATGCTTCGCGGCCTTGTCCGCTGCATGCTGTATTTGCTTGCCGAAAGCCAACTTCTTGTCGATTGTTAGTCCCAAATATCTTATGGCATCCTTAGAGATCACGGCTTCCTCTCCAACGCACCATGAGATGCTCGTGGGGATACAAACAAAAAATAGACACAATATAAATATAACTGATAAAAAATAAATATCCACAATTAAAGAGTTCCTAATGTGGCGATCTGCAAAGTACAGGAAGCAAAAAAAAAAGTTACTTAATGCTATTTAAGAAGTATTTTTATAAGTGTCATATATTTTGAAATTCAGTTTTCACGGGATATAGAAGTTTCGAAACATGTTGAGAATTGTTTTCGAAATTGGTTTCACTTTCTTTCGCTCATTGTACTAATACTAAAAAAAAAAAAAATCTGCTGTGAAACACTCACACGGCTTTCTCTTACTGCAAAATGGCAAATTTTCTTCACATTTACAATTCTTATTTGTGTTTTTAAAACCGTCAGCATTTTTATGGAGAAAAATCACAAAAACCTGAAAAAAACCTTTTCAGTAAAGTCGCACTTCCGCTCAATCGATTTTGAAAAATGTTTCCTTTATAAATTGTAGCTCTTTGTATGTGTAGTTGATATGTCAAGTTTAAACAAAATTGTTGGAGCCGTTTTAAAGAAAATAGCAGTAAACTGAAAACAACTTTCAGTAAAGCGCACTTCCGGTCATTCGATTTTCTTCAAACTCGGGATTTTAATAACATATTTAATTCTAATTAATATTATTTGGATGATAGAATTGTGTCATAAACTGAAAAAGCACATTAGAGGGAGGGCATAGCCCCACCCCTCACCAAAAAGTTTCCTTAAATGAATTTTTCCGGAGAAAAGTTTCATACAAACGTTATAGTTCATATCAAGCTTAAAGAAAAATCGTTGAAGCCGTTTACAAGAAAACCACAAAAAAACTGAACAAAAAAACATATAGTAAAGTGGCGCACTTTCGGTCGATGGATTTTGCCTGAAATCTTTGTGTCTACTGCGGTGGTAGTACCTAAACGAAATCTCCTGTAACTTTTCATTTTTGAGATATTCTTTTCACACACACACACTATAATGCCATACTGCTGGGGAGTTGTTGGGGAGAGAAATTGGGTTTGATTGAATAAACGAGATATGAAGACACTGTTATAATGTAGAGCTATAAATTGCCAGCAATGTCCAGCCACTTATATTGGACAAACGAAACAATATTCAAAGAACAGGTTATACCAACACGACTATGACTGTAGAAAAAACAAACCTAACTCTGGCAACATAACAGAACTCACTAAACACCATACTGAAAAAAGACACGAATTTGATTTTTCTAATACCAGTATTTTGGCAACTGAACGTAATAGGAAAAAACTTAATTTTTTAGAAATGCTATATATACAAAAAGAGAAAAATTCTATTAATTATAGGACAGATACCAACGGTCTCTCTTCAATTTATCACAACCTGATTTCCTAATCCCTGACCTTGTTTTTCCAAATAGACCCCTTTCTCCACTAGTCCCGTTATAAATATACCTGCCCGCTGTTCACTATGGTTTATTTGTTCACTATTCTCTTGTTGTTGAGGTGTTCTCAACTTTTTATTTACAAAATTATACATAAGTTTACAAGTTTTGATATGTTTTAAAGATTATTTAATAGTTTTTAATTTTTTTTTGTTTTTTATGTAAGTAAACTAAAAATTTTTTTATAAATTAATCCATAATTTTAGTTTTTATTACTTTCTGTTTTTTGTTTTTGATTTTGACTTTCAAAAAAGAACCTATTGTATTTATATGTTTGTGATGGGCTCTTGAAAAGTGTTGACATTCGTTATAATTTTGTCGAAACCGTTGGCAAGAATTTAAGTTTTTTTATTCGTTTTTCAAAAAAGACAGAAACTCACGATCCTTTTTCACAATTCGTAAGAGCTATAATTTACCCAAACTGTACTGACTTTTATCAATGAGTTGTGTTGATAGAATTTGATAGAAGGTGGGAGTAGAGATATGACACGATGCGATGTATGGTGAATCTGATAGATATCCTCTAGATAGATTCTCACTGGCTTATATACACAGGTTCTCCCACCTAGCCTGCTTAAGTAAGAGAGTAGTCTCTGTTAACCAGAAAGAGCCTCTCTTCTCTCTGCGGGATTGCCATTACAACATCACCCCATTAAGCTTATCAGATTCAACCATACATCGCATCGTGTCACATCTCTACTCCCACCTTTTACTCTGTCAAAATCATTATTAAGTCCAGTGCAGTTTGTGTAAACTTATAGCTACATTATAACAGTGTCTTCATATCTCGTTTATTCAATCAAACCCAATTTCTTTCCTCAACAACTCCATTATACACATTAACATACAGACGATTTTCTAAAAACCACTTTTTTGAACTCAGTGGACCTCAGAACGTGTATTTCCGGTGAAAACTCAATTTCCGAAAATCTAACCACGATCGCAAGACTTCCTCTAACAGGAGTTAGAGAATGTAATAATAATAATAATAATAGCCATAAACAAAATCTGAAATGAAATACTCACACGTCAATTTCTTATTGCAAATATTAAATTCTTAATTAAATAAATTATCTTCAAAATTGGAATTTTTATTGAACTAAGTTATTCTTAATAATAGATATAAAATATAGCGAGTGCGAAAATAGTTATAGGGCATATTATCAGGAAATAAGAATGTATCTACATGCGGCATTTTATTAGCCATTAATCAGACTTTATATCTATCAATAACCAGTTAAATTTCTAATGGCAATTTAGATTCAATCTAATATCACAGACTGCCAAAACATTCTTAAATGTAATGTTTCAGGAAAAAGGAAAAATTCAAATTGTACTTTATATAATGTGTAAGCAGCTAACATTTCAAGATTTAACCAAATCCTTATCGCCTTTTGCCATAAAATACCACAAAATCCTTTCGAGAAATATATTCAAACAAAATAGCACTACTAGTTATCAATTTAGTTTAAACATGGAATTATTTGAAATTATTAGAAAAAAATTTAAATAGCTTATATTATAATAGTTCGCATAACGATATGTTGCACTGATAAAAAATGTTCTTTGACATTTTCAGGAAAATCACAAAAATTGAAAAATAATCCTTCAGTAAAGTTGGAAAATTCCGGTTGATGGATTATGTCCAAAATATTGTTCATGTTGAATCCTTTGTTTAAATGACATATTTCGACATGGAACTTTCTATTATTTTTGTTCTATGAGTCCATATTTTTTTTTTACTTTTTCTTATCCTGCATATCGATTGGGTACATTTTTTTTTCGAAATGAAGTGGATGGATGGTCAAATCCTCGGGAAGGAGTTGCAAACGTCCAGTCTTCCGGAAGTCGTCTTCCCTTCTAAACTTAGGAAGCGTCTGTAGTTTTGAGGGGTTAAGCCTGTATCGGGATTGGTACCCCAGCATACGTTTGAATAATTGTATTAATATATCGGCTATTCCACCAAAAGCTTTTTAGGTTTATTGTATTTATTGTAAGATTGTATTTATAAGTATGAATCTATATATTAGGATGAATGTATTTATAGGTTTGAATTCTATTATTGGCATTGTTGGGTCGGTGTGTGCGTGCCTTACTACGCACCATACTCCCCCCACGCACGCGCGCACCTGCCAGTGCTTGTGGGTGCCTTTTTAGAATCACTAAGCCTTTCTTTCCCGACCACTTTCCTCCCTCCTTCCTTTTCTATTAGTTAGGGGCCGTTTTATGGCCTTACATCCGTTATTGCATCACGTCATATGTTTTCCCTCTCTATTTTTTGCATCTTCCGCCCTCCGCTCCTCTACTTATTCATTCTTCTTCTGAGACGAGTTCTGTCCGCATCTCTGTGCTTAACACTTATATATTTCGCCTTTATAGTTCGCCTTTTGAATTGTCTGGCATTTTATTCGCGCCTTCGCCGTGCGTCTTCATTCCGCATTATCACCAAACGATTCTACCTTCCGGCCCAGGTTGTTGCGCCACCATTCGCCGATTCCACAGCAGCAATCAACGCCGCTGTCAAACACTCTCATCTCTCTTTTCTACGCCCCCTCCCTTATCACCTTACTCCTCTGCCCCCAATCACTCCTCCACACATACACACGTGCATGCCACATCTTCCTCAACCGTCCACCTATCGCATCCGCTTCGCCGCTTGCGCATCATCACCACTGTCAAGGTAAGTCGTAACTTCTTCTTTGCATCCCTTTTTCTTTAATTTTATTTATTGATATTTTTTTGTATTTAATTTCTTGGCGTACGTTCGCCACCTCGTATGTAGTTGCCTTGTCGGTTTGCCTTGTCGTTGCGTTTTAGTCCATCCGGCTATTCTTTTTTCATTTGGTCTTTTAGCAGATTTCTGTTTTTCCATCGTTGGCCACCGCGATAGCCCCTAACCTGGAAGACCAGGAGCTTATCTGTTAGGGTGTCCGTTTATTAGAGGGGTTGCCTTCACCACACCTAACGATCCCCCTCTGCCCACAAGGGTATGGGAGAAAAAAGGAAAAGGAGAACGAAGGACTGGGGAGCGGTATTTGTACCGCACGGCGGGGGGGATGTCCACGCAGGTCATTTAATCGTACTTTACGACATGCAGACATACGTTGGCCACTCCGAGGAGCTTTATTCTTTGCCCGGACTATCCAGGCAACCACCTCACCCGGACCACACAGTGAAGTATTAATTGATTAAATGTACAGCTTGCTGATGATGACGATTGTATTTATTGTACGACAAGCTATATGTATGGGTACGAATTAGTTTTTATTGTAAGTGGTGTAAGAATACCTCAAATTTGAGGAAACATCCTTAAGTATAAATAAATAAATAAAATAAATAAATGTAAATAATAGTTTTGAATATTAAGATTAAGTAATGAAAAGGGTCCGAGAAATATCCAGTACACCATCTCGGTCTTTTTAACTAATATATAAAGGACTGTTCAGTATCAGTGCAAGGAAAATTTTATTCAATTGGTGTAGTATCAAATTGCTATAATGCCTTTAAGGATGAATGTCAGATGAAAGAGACCTTACACAAAGGACCTTTGTTAATTAAAGAATAAAAAATTAGTGTGTAAGACGATTCCCGAGGCTTTTTCTTACTTTAATTAAAATTCTGTCTTTATAATGCTTTATAAAACGTACAATGTATAGAAACGTCTGCCATAAAATAAAGTAATAAAGTAGTAGGCATTATACTTATATATTTGAGCGGGCACAATGAGGGCCCTTTGTCTAAGATAATGTAGAATCACATTAAATTTAAATGTAACTGAAAATCCCTTTAATATCAATATAATTGGAAAAATATTTAAAATAATGGGTGACATGGTTTTCTGAACATTAAGCATTTCAAATTTAAATAAAGTCATTATAGCCAATTTTTTTTAAGAAAACTCCAAAAACTATTCTATAAAGTCAAACATTTGGTTAACCAATTTTCTTCAACATTTTGAATTTTTTCATGGCATTTAATTGAATATTAATATTGTATACACGGTAAAAAAAACCATATATTGCTTTAAAGTGGCATTTTAAAGGGAAGCATAACGCTACATTTTCCGGGGAAAATGTTTACAATAAAAGTGATAAGCATTTACCAATGTTTAAAGAAAAATCGTTGGAGCCATTTTAAAGAAAACTGAAAAACATATACCTATAGTAATGTGGCACTTCCGGTTGATGGATTTCGTCCAAAATCTTTGTGTTTGACGCGGTGGTAGTTATCTAAGTGGAATACCATGTTTCAGCTTCCTGAAATTTTTCCTTTTTTCAGATATTCTATTAATATATTTATATACACACAAACACACACACACATAAATACACTATAAACCATTCGCTAAAATCATTTTCATCGTACTGAAGGAATCACAAAATATGTATTTTCCGGTTAATAATCCATTTTCCGAAATTAGTCACGATAGCACGATTACTAGGGAATAAGAATATATAAAAAAATCGAAATTAGTTTTAGTCGCCAAAACATATTTTAAAGTCCTATGTGATGAACAAGATATAGGTTATCCCAAAAGGTACTTTACAACTTCACAATGCAATAACTTGAATTGTAATTGATGTACAGAAAATAACTTTAGTTTATCTAATGCTCCATCTCATAAAGTTTTTTTTTCCTCGTGTTTCAGATAACAGGAAACAAGAATAAGAATAATGGCGTCCCCACAAGAAAAGGCACAATGTGTGAAGTGGTTTATTGAAACCAGATCTGACATTCAGACACAGAGAAACTTCAGGACACGATTTAACAAGAATCCACCCTCTCGTCCAATCAATAAGAAAGTGGTACAACAACTTCATGGAGACAGGCTGTGTTGATTTAAAGCCTCATACTGGCCGGCCCGGAACGAGTGATGCAGACGTCGAACGCATACGTGCAGCGTTCGCCACAGAAGTCGATTCGAAGGGCCTCACAGGAACTGCAAATCCCTCGCACAACAGTGCACAGGGTACTCCGAAAACGTCTTCAGTTGTACCCATATCGTTTGCAATTACTGCAGGCACTTGAGCCAAATGATAGACCGAAGCGCATGCAATTTGCTGTGGAAATTCTGACGTGTGGAAGATGATAACAATTTCCTTAATAATGTGGCTTTCTCCGATGAATCGACTTTTCATGTTGTGGAAGAGTCAATACACACAATGTCCGCATCTGGGGGTCAGTAAACCCACATGCTTTGAGAGAAGTGGTGCTTGATAGCCCCAAAGTTAATGTGTGGTGTTGTGTCATGATTGATCGCATTATTGGACCATTCTTTTTTGCAGAAAACACAGTTAATGGTACCAATTACCTTGACATGCTGCAGATGTATCTGATACCTCAATTAGCTGATCGACAACCAACAGTCTTTTTTCAGCAAGATGGTGCACCACCACATTGGGCTCTTAACGTGAGAGAGGTCCTGGACGTCACCTTTCCGCAACGTTGGATTGGAAGAGGTGGCCCCATTTCCTGGCCTCCTAGGTCCCCTGACACCCTTAGACTTTTTTCTCTGGGGTTACGTTAAAGACAAAGTTTATCAATGATATCAACGATCTGAAGAACAGAATCACCGATGCCATTGCCACTGTTGATGAACACATGTTACGGCGAGGTGAGAAGTTGAATACCGATTAGATATCGTACGTGCCACAAGAGGTGCGCATATTGAAGTGGATTAAACAAGGAAAAAACTTTATGAGATGGAGCATTAGTTAGTTTCTGTACATCAATTACAATTCAAGTTATTGCGTTGTGAAGTTGTAAAGTACCTTTTGGGACACCCGATATTCTTAGCTAATGGAGGCTTAACTTGATATTCCGTTTAAGTACCACCATCTGATAACAAAGTTTTCTATACATTTACTTTACTGAATGATTTTTTTTTTTTCTGATTTTTCTGCGAGTTTCACGAAAATGGCTCCAACGATTTTCTTTTAACTTCTATAATGGAATTGATGAGGAGAGAAATTAGGTTTGATTAATTAGACGAGACACTGAAGACACTGTTATAATATAGCTCTAAGTTTACACAAACTGCACTGGACTTGTAATGATTTTATAGAATAAAAGGTGAGAATAGAGATATGACACGATGCGTTGTATATGGTTGAATCTGATAGATAGATGCTAGATCTGTCACTGGCTTATATACAGGTTCTCCCCACTCTAGCCTGCTTAAGTCAGAGAGTACCAGAGAGAGTCTGTTTTCTCTCGGTCGGGGTTATGTTCTCTCTCTTGCCGTTACACTTCGTAAGCTATTTATTATTACGTATATTCATTATTTATATCCATATGAAAGAAAAACTAATGTAAAGATTTTACGATTACGTAAAGACAACTTTTGATAACCAAGTCTCACGTGTAGCCAACCAATTGCCAAATTAAATTAAATGCATATCTTCATAGAAAAGATTAACACACATCCAAAGTGAAAAAACTATATACTACTTAAATTTACAGTATTTTACTTATAGTAATAAACAAATAGTAAGAGTATATAAATCAAATTGTAAACTTTTAAACAATAAAATAATAATTATTTATTTGACAAGTAAGAGAAGTAGTACTTTTCACACACTCGAGTTCAGACATTGACCGCACGAGCGCAGCAAGAGTTGCTAAAAAATACTTCGTTCACGAGTTAAATATTAAATTTTTTCTGCAACAGTATTAAATTTGTTCTTAATTTATATAAATATAAAAAAAAATGTGAAGAGGTGCAACTACTGAGAATGTACTTTAATTCAAACCAAATACTCCCTCTCTTTCAAACCTGTTGCGTTTGGCATAACCTCAAATCCGCTGTACCTAAGATTTGTTTTTGGTTATGTTTTGGCATATTATTGCTGCTAGATGTTGGGATAATTAGAGTTGAATAATGTTACTTTCACACATTAGTGAGTGAAAGTTTTGTATAACTCACTTGGGTGTATATGTTGAACATTCTTCCCTAAATTTACTGTAATAATTTCTACGATATATTATCTACGATTGCAGTAAAATAATATTTGCTAAATAATTAAGAATTAAAGATATTTAGATTTTTCTCTATTTGCATGAACATTTTTATTGTTTTAACTAATCAAAAAAAATCTAATCAAGTGCATAGAGTAAATATACATACACTTCTGGGGGATATATGCAGCTTTCATTATGACATTTGAAATGTCGTTGATGTGATTTGTTGTAGTGATTGTAGTTTGCAGTAGCTTGTGGCGTGAGCGGTTTAGTAAAGGGCTTGTGTGTATGTTTGAGAAGGAGAGAGAAGTATTATTAATAAGTAAAGATCACCACTGTTTTGAAATAAATATATTCTCTAAGTGAATTTAAGTACTTTTATAATATCATAGCGATTATGTATAAATCAATTATTTATCTAGATAAGCTAAACTCCATAACTGGCACTGATTCCTAAAGTGTTCTGGTTAAATGTCTAAAACAGACTGTTCTTTTTTGAAAGCAGAATGCAGACTGTCTTAAAAGAATGCCTTCTCTTGTTAGTACAAATCTTCCCCTTTGAGAAGGGGTGAAAAGACAAAGCTACCAAAGTTCTGTGAACTCTAAAAGACAAAGCTAACCAGGTCCTTTGAATTCTTACTGTAACTGTAGTCTTCTACGTGTGTGTACCTTTTGCCAGCGAATGTGCATTTTTCTCTCAAATAAAATAGATATAATTCTATAATTCTGGCATCCATCACACATTCTTACCTGACATTAGCTAGATCTCCGACATTTCATTAGAAAATGAAAAATGTCTCTTTCTTTCTAAGTATTGTAAAGCGGACAAAAATTAGTAGTTTTACTTTACTGATTGGCAACTAATCCCGTTTGAGTGTAGCGCTTCACTTCGCAATCCATCTTATATTTTTGATGGAAAGACATTTCATTATTTAGCTAATTCTTTTGTATCTAATTTAAAGGATGTGCTCTGTAATGGGAACAGAAAGCAGAATTTTTTACTTTTATTATAAACTAATCTTTAAAATATATCTCTAATTTATTACCAAAAATGCAAATTATCTATTGCCTACTTTTTTTTTTATCCTAACGGCTTGCCATTTTAGCAATACCTTTATAACATGACATTTCGTTAGCAATGATATATGTAACTAATTTTTTGGGAGAATATCATTTGACATTACATGCTATGTAATTATTGTAGTTAAACTTAAGGTACTTGTTATTTTTATTTGCATTTTGGCGGTGCAGGTATTCGGTATTAGCTTATAATATTGTGCAAAGGAGAATACCAGAGTCCCGGGGAATTTTCTCTAATTGTAGTAAAGTGTTTGTACAAAAATTAATCTTTGGCAAATAAAAATTATATTTTATACTAACTTTAGTGAACATAGATAACAATATAATATCCATTCAAACGACCAAATCAATATTGAAAATATTCTGACCGTGGACAACAGATAAAATTCCATTTTATCACATCCAACCCAAAAAAACTTCTTAATTAGCTAGTCAATATGAGAATTTACAAAAAGGTGCTCATATTTAAGTAATATGTTTATATCTACTTAGTACATATATTATTTCTATTTCATAATTTATTGGCTGATATTTAATTAGTGAATATGATCGATTTATATTTGTAGCATTGCAAGTAATTAATTATTTAAATTGGATTCAAATATATGTAGTATGATAAAAGTACTTATTTTATATAATATATTTGTATCTATTAATATTTATATTTATTAATAATTTATATATTTATATTTGATGCTGCGTATATAATTCAATTAATCGCAATGTAGATTAGTTATTTAAATTAAAATTAAAAATATGTATCAAACTAATGTACAGTGAATATCCTTCAGTAATTATTATTATTATTATTAAGTGAATATTCAATAGATTAGATTAAATTAGTAACGGGGGGGGGGAGCCTCATTCCACTGCGACCTACAAGACGAGGTCTATGAGGATCCCCTTAAATTATAGCACAATCCCAGCTTTGCCCTCCTAATCAATCCTAGCAAAGCTGAGAGCGGCTCCGTCATGAAGCTCATAGCTTACGGATTGCCTGTTCCCAATTGAAGAAACCTTATCCTCGCCAGGCCGGCGCACTCACAAAGGATGTGCGCCGGGGTTTCTTCCTCTGCGTTGCAGAATCGGCCATACCGCGCTATCTGCAAGTTGTAGATGGTGCATGTGTCTGTTCAGCTACAATGTCCTGTTAATAGACCCACAATTAGCCTTATATCCCTTCGGGTATGGTTCAGTAGATCTCTGGTAAATTTAGGCAAATGCCTCTTGATAAAGAGCTTTGCCTGCCTCTGTCCTGGTGTCCTCTCCCACCAACGCAGACGCTGTTCTTCTATCCAGCCTTTGAATCCAAGTTTGAATAAGGCTCCTAGACAAGCCGCAGAAGGGTTCGGGGCCTATAAAGGTATCCTGCGAATCCTCCCTCGCTAGAGCATCCGCCCTTTCATTGTCCAGAAACTCCGCATGTCCCGGCACCCAGGCGAGTGTCAGTTTATTCCGAGTACCCATCTCGGTTAGGGCAAGTAGGCTATCCCACACCAGTCTTGAGACTATTTGGTGTGAAGAAAGTGCCTTCAGGACTGCCTGACTGTCGGAATATATGTCCACTCTTCTACCCACTATGCCTTGCCTTATAATCTCCCTAGCGCAGAGTTGTAACGCCATGACTTCAGCCTGAAAGACCGTGGCGTACTTCCCTAGGCTGGCCTTAATCTTTAGGCCTGCCCCCATAGACCCTGGCTCCGACCCTAGTCGGAGTTTTGGATCCGTCTGTATACCAGATCGAGTTACCGAACAGGGGGGGGGTCACAGGCCCATTCGCCTCGGCTCGGTATAACAATTTGGAAGTTCCTTTCGAAATACCTAGGAACCATACTATCAGTTGGCATTCCAAGAAGATGGTCAGCCTTGATTTCCTCAATCAACCTCTGGTTATAAGTGAATATTCATATAAAAAAAAAAAAATTTTAATTTATGTATTATAGAATGAAATAGGTATTGAGAATGGGAAATTATTAATTAATTAAAGGGCTAACTAGACTCTAGTGAAATACTTATTTTGTGAAAATTGTAATTAATATTTGTACAGAATTATTTCTCCACAAATAAATAGTTAAGAACATTCATTCATAGTTAAACTTAAGGATGTATAAATAAAGTTGCATTTAACTCAGTTTCGAAAACAAAAATCGATCGATTATCTCACGACTTTTAAAAAACAAATTTTTTTCAAATATCATTCGTATTCCTAACATAAAGGTAGAGGAAACAGGGAGGATAAGCACCAACCTACCCAATACAGGCAGGTAGAGAATTGATTACATTGCAGTCCAGAATAGCGCACCAAATAAAGTTTGGAAAATGTTTCAAATAAAAGTGATAAGTTTATAGCCATACAGTTAGCATTCCAAATAGTTCACCAATTTTCTTCAAGTTCGGAATTTTAATAATGCTTCCATCGTATATTAATATTATACAAGTGGGAGATCTACCATCTATTATATTAAAGACATATACTTTAAAAGAAAGCTTAACGTTATTGTCCCCCCCTCCCCCCCAGAAACTTCAAAAATTAATTTTTCTGGGAAAATGTTTCAAATAAAAATTATGGGTATTTATGATTGTAAATAGTATATATGAAATTTAAAGAAAAACGTTGGAACCATTTTCGAAAAAGTTTATGGATAACTGATATAATTATTTTTTAAAGTTACACTTCCTTTTTATTATGGCGGAGGGGAAAATGCCTCTGCACAAAGTGTGGGACTTGCGCCCACTAAAAAAACCCACTCCTCACAGGCAGTTGTCCATCCCGGAGATGCTTATGGTACTACTTCGGGGTGGTGCCTCGTAATGCCACCGCGGGCTGCCTCTGGCCTAGCTGGACCCCTTCCTCGGAAGGTGAGGTGCCTTTTCATTTCTACAATTTTCATACGCAGAACCGTCCGGACAGAGGTAGCCACCCAGTCCCACCGGTCCCGCCGGGCGAACATGGCCCTCACCATTGTCTCCGGGGAGATCCTCCCGATTACGGCTTCCAGTCTCTGCCGTTCTCGCTCCTATCTG
>JAAEAF010014734.1:0-21155 GCA_011037195.1 Triatoma infestans | reverse complement strand
CTAAGTGTTTAATACGAAATTCCGAGTTTGAAGAGAATTTGCCAACTATGAGGGTCATTCAATAAATAACGGGACAAATCGCTGTAGCTCAAAAACGAATTTATTTAATCAATACAAATCTATAGCTACTTTCCAACATATTCCCTCCTTTATACACTTGTCCCATCATTCTTCTAATAACTTGTGTATGCCTCTGCCGCAAAATTTGTTGGGTTGATCTCGAAGCCACTTTTGTACCTGATTTTTAACTTAGTCAGTTGGATTGAAAATGTTTCCCACGTAGAGCGCCTCTTTAACGGATCCCAAACAAATGGAAGTCCGATTAGGGCGAGGTCGGGGCTGTAGGGGGGGGATGTGGAAGTATCTCCCACTCCACATTATTTGTAGGCATCCGTAAATTGTCTTGGAACCCAACCTCGCACAAGTTTTCTTCTACTCCAGCTTATTCTGATAATAATGTTATGGACAGTTCCAACACTCGCCTGCATTTCTTCAGCTATGAGTTCAACAGTAATACGCCGGTTGTCCTGAATTAACGCGTTAATGCGAGATTCGTGGGAGGAAGTTCTAACTTATACGGCCACTATTAAACTGTTCTACCTGTTTGTAAACGTTCAAACGGTTCAAACAATTATTCCCGTATACTTTCAACATTCTTTCGTGGATTTCACTACTTTTGATATCCTCAGCAACTAAAAATCTAATCACTGAACGTTAGTCTTCCAGATTGCAATGCTCGAGAGGAGTCGCCATTTTTTTTTTTTTGAGAGGAGGAAAAAATGCCTGCGCACCTTCCGACTGCATCGGGTGTGTGGGGCCTGCCCCACTAAAAAAAAACCCCTCATCAAACGGGCGTAGTCTCCGACCCGGAACCGCCTCACGGCATTACTTCGGGTGGACGCCCCATAACTTCTTCTCATCTACCTGCCTACACCATGCCTTTCCAAATCTCTTCTTTTCTTTATTAAAATTGTGTGTACCGTATTCGTGATATGGTTCCAATTATTAACCTCCATTAACATCTTTTCTGATAAATTATCTGGGGAGAGCTGTCCAACGGTCTCGTGGAGGTTTGCTCTGCTTTCTCTCCATTTAACGCATTCAAAAAAGTATGGAAAGCATCATCGGTTGTTGAGTCACCGTATATGCAAGCTCCGGAGTTCCTTTTGCCTATACGTTGGAGATAGGCAGCAAAATACCCATGTCCAGAGAGAAGCTGGGTCAAATAAAAATCTACTTCGCCATGCTTCCTTGAGGCCCAGATGATAGGATCAGGAATGATTCTGGCGGTCCATCTGCCACGATTTTCATCTCTCCATCGCGTCCTCCATGCTTCATTGAGCCAAACAGCAGCCTGCTTCTTGGCCTCGGAGCCTTCCAGGTCTCGCTGGTAAATATACCTGATCTGCCTTGCTCTTGCCATCAAGTCTATCGGCACAACTCCTCCAATTACCATAGCCGCTACCCTGAGACCGTTCGGTACGCACTGGTAATCCTTAGGGCTGCCTAGGACCACCTGTGATCTCTAACTGCCATCGACCGTCACTAGACTCACCTATAAGCCTCTGAACTCTGAGCAATATTTTCTGGTACCTGGCGATTTCCATCTTCTCGGCCCAAATCTCATAGCCGTACAACATAATTGAATTCACTGTGGACATCAGCAGTCTTCTTTTGGTCGAGCAGGGCCCCCTGACGTTACTCATAACTCTGCTCAACGCGGCAACTGTCCTTTCAGCTTTTGATGCTACGGTTTTGAGATGTTCTCTGAACGAAAGCCTTGAGTCAAGATGAAGACCTAAATATTTAACCCTTTTCTTGGTACTGATCACTAATGGATCGACCACCATCGGTATCTCTATCTCTATATGTCTTCTCGTGACAAGCAAAATCTCCGTCTTTTCCGTAGCATGTTCTAGACCATGTTCGTCTAACCAACCTTGTATTCGCCGCATCCCCTGGTTCAGTCGCCATTATTAATTGAATACATTTAAGGTTATGCTTAACAAATAATACTCTCGAAAGCTGATGAGAAACTAAGGACAAAGATGGTATCTTGACGCACTGAAATTATTGTATTGATTAAACAAACCGTTTCTGAGCTACAGCGAGCGATTTGTCTCGTTACTTACTGAATGACCCTCATAGAATTGTCATAATGACATTAAGAATAAAAAGTTGTGTGATTATTTCACACATGGTTTGTTTTTTTTTTATTATTTTTTTTTAGAATTTATTTTATTCACCTGGATCGTATGCCTCTTCTAAAGCCCATGTATTCTGGCCAGGATTAGTAAGCATATAGGATGTTGCTAATTGAAGTTCAGACGGTCCTTGAGAGATAGAGCCACCAATTGGTTGGCCGTTACCAGCCGGCGAGAAGACAAGGTCATGTCCCCAGTGGGTCTGCGGTTTGTTTAAATACTGATACTCATTGCCGTACACTGCCACCTTGATTAGAGAAAAATAACATAAATATCATTAGATATTGTACTTATCAACAGGATTTTTATCTGGCTATTTCATATTTTATTCTATAATATTTTAAAAACTGGATTTAATTCTGTTCATTTTTATTTTCGCTCTACAACTGTCGCTTTAATATGGTTTTGTTAATATATAATGTTTCCAATCAATTAAAGAATAAAGGAAATAAATAAACGGAGCATATCCCAAAGAGAACACATCGCAGCAATTGAGGTGAGGAAACGGAAGTAACTGGTGACTTTTTGTGCCTAAAACTTCAAATATAAATAAATATATTAGAAGAACCTATCTCTCTTAAGAATATAGCTACCGAAAATTTCTAAATATTACGAAATTTGATCTTTAGAATTTCAGTGTTTTATGTATAACTTTCTCTTGAAAATCTTCCTCTTAAGAGGAAGTATTGTCAAATTTTCGAAATTTAGTATTCATTAGAATGACATGTTTTGGAGGTCTTCGGAGTCACAATGAATGTGTTTTTTGGAATTGGGGCTGTGTACGTATGGTCAGAATAACTCTAAAACGAAAAATCGTAGATAGCCGAAACTTGATATTCCGTTTAGGATACTTTCAAGAGAAATGAAAATAAGATTTTCACCAAAATCGGCCTACTGGAAGTTAATAATTTTTTTTTTTTTTTTTGGCGATTTTCTTTCTCAAAAACTAACATCGATAACAGCTCCATCGATTTTCTTTAAACTTGATATATTAACTAATAATAAAAGTATTATAACTTAGGGGCGGGCATTGGTGTAGTGGTTATGAGCATGGCCTTGTATCTCTAGGAGATCCCCAGCCCAGAGATAAACCCGATCTTGAATATCTTTCTATGGAAAGCCGGAGGATCAAGTTATATTTGACAAGTAAAACCATGTCTAGAAAATCAACATTAGATTCTAGTAAACTCTAGATTCTAGAAACTACATTTTGACTGAATTAGCTCTTGCACAGATTTCAATCTTTAAAGTAATCTTTCAGTATTGCGACACACACACACAAAATGTGGACTGCGACGCATACAAAATTAAGGACATATATTGAATAGCTACAAACTTCAGGTTAATTCATTTGAGAAATTTTTTTGCATGTTTAGCATCAATATTTCTTTTGTCCCACGAGTAAAAAGTAAAGTAAAGTAATGCCTATTTTTTTTCAGGACGGCTTAAACGTCCAACTACAAAATTAAGTGCCGTGGACCGGGGGGGGCGGAAGCACCTACTTTACTATTGACATTTTTTTAACGAATATAAAATCTGGCAGTTATACGTGGGACTCGAACTGGGAGGCCTCCTGCTCGCAAGTCCATGTTCATAACCAAGACATCAACACCCGTGCCTTTTCCACTAATATAAACGGCGAAATAGAAAATGGCGGACTTTGGATGTTTCCGCCTAATTTTATTTTACTTTCTTTTTCAACAATTCAATAAAAATGTTGCATTTTTTCTATGTAGCTCACATTAATTATAATAAAACAGTAAATATCATGTTAGAAATTACTTGATTTTTTTTGCTTTTTTTTTTATACAAAAATTCTATTGTATAATTTGATAATATATAAAATAATTACGAAGGAAAAATTAGTAAAAATAATCTAAACTAGATTTTTCATATAAATAATTAGCCAATCAAAGTGGAGAAAAGAAGGTTGAAATGTAGGCGTGGTCCGCATGATAATTCTAAATTTCTGATTGGTCTAAATATACACGACCACAAGTCACATCTCCACTTCTTCAGTGTGATTGGCTATTTATTTATAGCTAATTATTTCTATGAAAAATCTAGTTTATAATTTTTTTTTACTAATTTTCCCCACGTAGGTATTTTATAAATTATCAAATTGTGCTATAAAAATTGTTACATAAAAAAAATCAAGTTATTTCTAACACAATATTTACTGCTTTGTTATAATTAATGTGAGCTTTAAAGGACAAAATTCAGCATTTTCATTCAATTGTTGAAAAAAAAAAGGCAAAACAGAATTAGGCGGAAACATCCAATTTAAGACCATCATTTTATGTTACGATGTTTATACTAGTGGGACAGAGGTAGCTGGTGATGTAGAGGTTATGGTTTGTAAGTGGGAAATTCCCAATTCGAGTCCCCCGCGTATGACTAAATTTTATATTCGTTAAAAAAAAAATGTTAAAAAATAAAGTAGGTGCAAATAGATAAAATAGGATGCACGTTTCGACTAATATTAGTCCATCTCCAGCTAGTATTTACATTTAGTTCATGTAAGCAGTTGTTGAAAGAACTATATTTAAATTCATTCTTTGGCGAAACGAAGTTTAAAATTATTTAACTTATAAAAAACATGTAAGCAGTCTGGAAAAAGTTTGTTTAAACGAGTGAGAAGTTTTATAATTCACAAGCTTAACTAACACATTCTTAGCACAATAACAATCAATAACTGAAAAAGAATAAGTTTATCCATTGTTCACAATTGGTTTGTTTAATTTAAAAACAGTCAAAGAATAGAATAACTATTGAAAGAACTGTTAAAGTAGAATATAGCCCTGAACTTTTTAAAAAAAAGCGGAAGGTTATGTTAATGGAGTCCTCACGCTTTGGTCCAGTGGCCAGTGCACTCGTATTTGTTGCGAGAATTCAGGATTCAATTGCCGTGAGGGCAAAGTCGGTGTTGATCCAGCATCTTGAGAAAAAGTGGGAAGCTACAGTTAGTACCGCAACTAGATAGGGAAGGCCGGTACTAAAACGGCCAGGGAACTGTGGTGTCAGAGAATTTTGAAGGTAATATTTTATATTTATTTTTAAGATTACTGGTGGATCGTTGGGCGCAGTTAATAATTTCATGTAAATGTAGGTTATGTAATTGATGAAGTTTGAGTTTGCTTGCGTTCATTTTACTCTTGGCACTATAAAACCTCTTGGCGCCCTGCCTGAAATGAGTGATTCAAGTTAGGCTGTAGAATCACCACGATCTTTGAAGAAGCGGCTTAACGCATGTTTTTCCAAAGCGAGCTCCACAACTGCAATTCTAGGGAATTACAAACTCTCACTTGGTTTTTTTAATTAGGGTGCTATTTTAGTTGTCATTTCTCATAATGTCGTATGATACAGCAGGGGCATGCCGAGGTATAAGGGACGGTGTTTGAAGCTTTTGATCTTACCTTTATTTGTTGTGGTTGGTTCCGCAGAACTGGGAAGCTTCAGAGATATTTTCCGTGATAATCTGCTGTTTTTTTGTGGTCATCAAGCAGTTTCGGGCGTTTGCCCATCATCAGGATGTTTCTGTCAAAACATCCTGATGATGGGCGAACACCCGGAAACCGGTCGATGACCACAAAAACAGCAGTTTATCACGTAAAAAATCCAATGCTTTCCAGCTCTGCAGGACCAACCACAAGAAGTGTGGCGTGCTTACCTCTTGCCACCCATACAAATCACCGCCTGGGTAGCCTTGGCCCCCTTCATGGGCTGTTGCGCCATTGGTTTTTTGTTTTGTTTTGTATTAATGGAGTTTATTCAATTTGGCTGCATTCTGGACACAGTGTAATCAATTCAACTATTACGTGGCTTGGGCAGGTACATGTATTTATCCATACTCATGTTAAGTTTCAAGTTTAATGAAAAAAATTATCAGTTTTATATTGGTAATAATTGCTGCAAGAGTGTTTCTATGCAATTTCAAAATCCCAAACAAGTCTGATAACTTATACTTATACTCACTGTTTATATTGGAAGTAAAAAACAGTGTTTAAAATACTGTAACAGATTGTTTTATCATCCATCGCTACCTGGTTTGAATGAAATTTGTTACTTGTGTAGGTACATCAATCAGTAGTGGCATAATTTCTCAATGAAGCCCACCCAGACAGAACCTGTCTGGCAGAAATTCATTCCTTGTACAGGTAGCCAAAGTTAACAAGCCCCATAAAGAAACTAATGTTTTTCTGACCAATATTTAAAGAGTATACCACAATTTCCTGTCTAACAGGCTAACTAACATAGATGGAAAACAATGATATACTTGTTCGAAAATCATAGAAAACTGCCCCCCCCCCCAAAAAAACTATTAAAGTAATTTATGACTTTCCTATACTAAAAACAAAAAAAAAAGCACACATGGGTAAAGAGAACAATAGAAAGTGAAATAGAGGGAATTCCCTTAGTAATAAGTATGACCGGATATGGGACGGAACCAACTGTCAACAAACTTTGGTACATACCGAAAGAAATTCTTTTTTCTATTCTTTTATTTTTTTTATTTTTTATTTACCCTACCTTTAAAACCAATCTACATACAAGGCTCTGCTCTCAGCCGGGTCAGTTGATAACATTTTTTGGTTTATAGGGAACCGGGCCATTTTTTTTTTTTCGTTGTTTACATCTCACAGTGGGAAAGAACGGAAACTTAGGAGGTGCGCCAGTGATGACGTATAGTAAGCTAATGTCGACTATAGTAATATACATATCTATATATGTAATTCTTTGAAATTGCAATGATTGCGTGCACAATGAAAATTGCAACACACGAAACTTCCAGCGTTGAAATATTTGCAAATAAAATTATCAATTTTAAGAAGTTTATGATACAAAGATTATAATAGAAAAGAAAAAAAAAAACAGAAAAAATTAATTTTTGTGAATTAAATAATCAATGTTTAAATATTATATATTAACAAAAAAATAAGTCTGTGTTAAAACACTCACACGACACTAAAAAAAAATTGATCACTTTCCTTTAAACTCGAATTTTTTTTAAATTTAATTACCCTTTTTTGCTTAATTAGGTTGTGAGGGATATATATGTTGATTAGTACCACCCACTGCCTTCAATATTTACAGTGATTACAAATGTCGTCCTAATACAGCCTCTATGATTTAGAATATATCAAACGATTACTGAATATGTGGATGGGTCCGCAATGCTGGATAATAACTGGTATTTTATCTGACGTAGCCATACATATTTTTACTTTCTCTTACTCCTAGTAAGAGGAAGTATTGTAATCGTGTCAAATTTTAGATATCGAGTTTTCACCGGAAATATCCGTTTTGAGGTCCCCTGAGTCCAAAAAAGTGGTTTTTAGCGAATGGTCTGTATGTGTGTGTGTGTTTCTGTGTGTGTGTCTGTGTGTGTGTATGTATGTGAACAGCATAGCTCAAAAACGAAAAATCGTAGAAAGTTCAAACTTGATATTACGTTTAGGTATCACCATGGGATCTGATGGTGCGTTATGTGTCAATATTCCTCAACCGGAAGTACCACTTTACTAGTTGTTTTTTTTAAGTTTTTGCAATTTTCTCAAAAATGGCTCCGAAGATTTTCTTTAAACTTGCTATATCAACTACACATACAAACAGCTACAACTTTTATTTGAAACATTTCTACAGGAAAATTCATTTAAGGGCACTTCTGGGGGAGGGGTGGGGTTATTTTTCTCTAAAGTGCTATCACAGTTGATTATACAATTGTATCATCCAAACAAAATTAATTAGAAATAAATACATGGCCAAAATTCCGAGTTTCAAGAAAATTAGTAAACCGGAAGTGCGCTTTTACTGAACAATTTTTTCAGTTTTCGACGAATCTTATTAAATTTGGTACACAAACTATAAAAGCTGTCAATTATAATTTGGAGAACTGGAGTAAGAGAAAGTTGTGTGAGTGTTTCACACCAGATTTTTTATATTCCTGATCGGTTTCGGATTTTTCACCCATCAATAAAGTAAATTTATCAAGTTGTTGTTTTTGGTTCCGCAGAGCTTTGGTGATAGCCTGCTTCTTTTTATGGTCGGGCGTTCGCCCATCTTCAGGATCCGTTTGTCAAACAGTGTGATAACACAGACTTACACAGAGTAAATTTATCAAGTTCGTGTATAAAGTTCATTTCAACGCAATGTTTCTGTTACACTCGGATACTTGGTTTGTAGACTGTATGTATGTGCGGTAGGTGATAAGGTTATGTTACTATCTATATGTTATTATAAGTTTATGATAGTAACATAACCTTATAACCACCTTACATATACACAATCAACAAACCAACAAATGTGAGTGTAACACAAACATTGCGTTGAACTGAACTCTCTACACAAACCTAATAAATTTGCTCTGACAAAAAACCGAAACCGGTCAAGGAATAAAAGAAATATACAGATAAAATACCAGATATCAAATGATTAAATTTAATGTTGTGGAGATTCTCGGAATTCGATGCAATTTTTTTTTAATATAAGGATGCTTCAACATCTATGGTCATTGGCACCCGGAGCCTTTTCAGTGCACTGCCGGCTTCCTGACAATGTTCTCTCGTTACAGACAACACTGCTCCATCACCGGACAGTAAGCTTTTTCCTAGGAAGAAAAAAAATCTAACGGTAGCACAGCTAGACTCAAACCCGGATCCTCCACGTGAGAATCGATTCAATTATTACCTATGCCAGGATTAAAGAAAATAGGTGTTAATGTATTTTGAGAAAGTTTAAAAAAAAATTCTAAAAAAAACCTATCCTATAAATGCGCAATTTAGGTTCACCAATTTCTTCAAGTATTTAAACTCTTCTAATATACAGGGTGTCCCAAGGTATATGGATAACGACTTTTTCTTGGAAACTAAGATAGCTAGAAAAAAAACTAAAAAAATACGTGTCCCCCGTAGTTTTTTGTTAGAAAACCAAATTTAATTTGCAAATTTGTTTTGGTGCTTCCAGAAGCGAGATACAGGCACCAACTTCATTTTTTCAAATAGGGAGGTGTGGTTTTTCATTTAAGAAATAGATTCCTCTATTTTTTGTAAGAAAAATTTACTTGAACGGTTTTTTTCTGTGAGCGATATTTTACAAGTTATGAATGAAAACATGATCTTATAAGAAATTTCAAAATGATATAACGGTTTTTTTGATTGAATAAGAAGGAAAGTACTATTTTATTATAAATTTTACTCCTCATTAATTACAGATTTTGGTCGAACTGGCCTCCACCATTAGAGATGTATTTCTTTGGTCGTAAGGTACAATTGGCAGGAAAAAGCATGTGTATGCATCTCTAATGGTGGGGACCAGTTCGAGCAAGATCTGTAATTTTAGATTCTTATTTTCGTATTTTTTAGTTTCTTTCTAGCTATCTTAATTTCCGAGAAAAAGTCGTTACCCATATACTTTGGGACATCCTGTATATCAAATTATGAAGTTGGTAAAACAATAACACTTTAGAGTAAAAGCATAACGTTATTGGTTACCCCAGAACCATTAAAGAAAAAAAATCCTGAGAAAAGATTTCAAATAAAAGTGATAGGTATTTATATATGTAAGAATGTATAGGAAGTTTAAAGATATTCGTTGAAGCCGTTTTGGAGGAAATGGCGAAAAAAATCTTGAAAAAAATGTCATTCAGTAAAGTCGCGCATACGTTTGGTTGATTCTTTCGTTCTTGAGATTTTCACATACACACTCACAAAATTTTCTTTAATCTCATACCGATCCCAATCATGTATTTCCACGTACTCTATACGAAAAGAATATTCATGTAGATCCAGTCGCAATATTTCCATTTATATATATATATAACTTTGACTACGAAGAATTGTCGGTCTGATTTGAAGTTGGTATATCTCTTTATGAGAAATTGTACGTTGTTTGGACCGAAATCATTTTACAGTGCTTGGGGTATAGAGATGCTGGTCTGAGGAAGGCAATGTAGTTCTGTAAATTAGCCGATTTGGGACGATCAATTAACGAATGTGATGATTTCACCACCGACAAATAAGTTAAAGGGGAGAGGTTTCAAACTTGGCTGATATTAGGATTATTTGGATAAATAACTCAAGAAGTCAAGAGGTACCAAATACATTTAAGATCGTAATTAATAAAAATATCTGATATGAAACACAACGACAATCTCTTAGTGCAATTTTAGTGCTATAATTGACGAAATTGCTTCAAAATTATACTATTTACTGTATATGTTTAGTTCTCTTCAATGTTATAATATTAATCAGAAAATTTTAAACGTAATAAAATCACTTTTTTAAGAGAAACGTCACCACCACCCACCTCCCTCTAGAACCTCTTTAAAATCAATTTTCTTTGGAAAAATTTACAGAAAAAAAAAAAATGATAGCTCTCTGTGTTCAGTAAAGTCGAACTTCCGGTCGATCGATATATTTTAAGCTCGGAATTTCGGCAAAACATTTAATTCTAATTTATATTATTAGGTTTTATTTATATATACCTATAAATATTTATATTTTAATTTATTATAATATACTTTCGACAAAGTGTGGCACAATGGTCTCCTGTTCAAACTTCGGCAGATTCTGCCTGATGGGCACTATCGGCTGCTTAAAAGTTATCTGTCTGACCGATTCTTCACAGTACGTAATGGCGATCAATACTCAGCAGTGTTCCCCATTAAGGCAGGCGTGCCGCAGGGAAGTATTCTCGGACCGATACTATATTCTATTAGTACAATGGACATCCCTACATCTACTGACACACTGTTGGCTACATATGCAGACGACATAGCAATACTTTCAACTCACAAAGACGCCACCACTGCATCCTCACTCCTACAGGACCATTTAAATCTTATACAGGAACACTTCTAGCTTTGGAAAATCAAAATTAATGAAACAAAATGTACACATTTAACATTCACTCTCAGACGATCAAACTGCCCGACTGTGTATATTAACAATACTCCTATACCACACGAAAAAGACATCCGATACCTTGGACTTTACCTAGATAGACGCTTGACTTGGAACACACACGTAACGAAAACTCGACAGTCAATGAAAACCAGATACTTCCTAGTAAAACGCTTACTTGACAAAAGATCTAAATTAAACTTGAAAAACAAAGTTCAAATCTACAAAACCATAATAAGACCAATTTGGACCTACGGACTACAATTCTGGGGAACTGCCAAACCGACACACAACTAAACGGATACAAGCCATACAGAACAAGATACTGCGAACAATCACACAATGCCCATACTATGTTTCTAACATGACGCTACATACTGACCTTCAAATCCCATTTGTACACGACTTAACACAACAACTTTACAAACGATTCTACAGCAAACTAGGAACACACACGAACCCACACGTCACAAACCTGTCCTCCCTAACCATTCCTGGGAATCCTTCCAGACGTTTGAAGCGCCAGTGGCTAAGGGATCTCCTGCCACAGGAAGAGGAGTAACAAGACCAGGAAGAGTGGCATTGGCCACCTCCTTCAAGCCTTCAAGCCACATTTATCTCAGCTCACATTTACTTATTGTACTGTTACAGATTGTAAATATAAATAAACAAACAAACAAAAATTTATTATAATATATATTTATTATATATTTATATATTTCTTATAATATAGATATATATATTATTATAGAGGCTTCCAAAAATCTTTTCTGGATGGATGATAGCGTCGCAGTACGTTAGGAGGTGTATTGTAGTTTCCTCCCATATATAGGGTGACCAGAGTTATATGCTCCACCCACTTTTTTTTTTTAAACGGCGGGAAATTTCGAAAAAATAGAAAACCGTATTTAATCATTTTTAGTGTAGGTTATTTTCAGTGATTGATCCATTTTTTTTTATACCTCAATATCCCGAGATACAGCATCCAACTTTTTTTTTTCAAATGGAACATTATAATTTTTTTTGCATATTTTTATAGTAATTGAGCCTCTAAAAAAATTAAAAAAAAAAAATTTAAAATCGGTTAGGTTTTTCAAAAGTTATGGTAATTTAAAATATGAAAAACAAATTTCAGTTTAATGTCAAAATTACCTTATTTTTTCTTTAAAGAAGCTCTTCAAACTGGGCACCATCAACGGATAGGCAAGCCAAAGCTATGGACTCCCACGCTCTGTTTGTAGCAGCACTTAGGTGGCAAAGTCAACATCTAGGCAGGCTAGAGTTATTCGACGTTCCATATCTTCGACTGAAGTCTTGGGATTAAGGTTACTGTACATTTATTTTTTAGATATCCCCACAAAAAATGCACAATTTTATGGACTGATGAATCAAAGTTTACCAACAATGGCCTTCTTAATCGTTGGAACTTTAGAATATGGGCAGAAGAAAATCCACAAGTTACCTTCGCCATACGCCATCAGGTTGTTTTTTCTACAAACGTTTGGTGTGGAGTTTGAGGAAACCAACTAATCGGCCCATACTTCTACAGAGGGAACTTAACTGGTGAAAGGTATCTAACTTTTTTAAGAGACATTTTGCCAGTTCTGCTTGAAGATGGTCGTCTAAAACGTCGGCTAGATATGTATTTTCAACAAGATGGTTGCCCGGCACTAATGCGAGAGTTGTTCGACGTTACCTGGACAGAAATTTCCACGAAAAGTGGTTAGGAACTCATGGTCCGATCCAATGGCCACCTCGATCTCCGGACTTAACCCCAATGGACTATTTTTTGTGGGGATATCTAAGAAATAAAGTGTACAGTAACCTTAATCCCGTGGCTTCAGTCGAAGATATGGAACGTCGAATAACTCTAGCCTGCCTAGATGTTGACTTTGCCACCTAAGTGCTGCTACAAACAGAGCGTGGGAGGCCAGAGCTTTGGCTTGCCTATCCGTTGATGGTGTCCAGTTTGAAGAGCTCCTTTAAAGAAAAAGTAAGGTAATTTTGACATTAAACTGAAATTTGTTTTTCATATTTTTAATTACCATAACTTTTGAAAAACCTAACCGATTTAAATTTTTTATTTTATTTTTTTAGGGGCTCGGTACTATAAAAATATGCAAAAAAAAATATAATGTTTCCATTTGAAAAAAAAAAGTTGGATGCTGTATCTCGGGATATTGGGGTATAAAAAAATGGATCAATCACTGAAAATAAACTAGACTAAAAATGATTAAATACGTGTTTTCTATTTTTTCGAAATTTCCCGCCGTTTAAAAAAAAAGTGGGTGGAGCATATAACTCTGGTCACCCTGTATATATATATATATATACACAGACGTACAGACCATTTTCTACAAACAACTATTTTGACCTCAAGAAACCCTAATATTTGTGTTTCCGTTGAAAAATTATATCGAAAATTAATCTTAATACTTTCAAAGTTTGGCAAAAAAAAGTAAAGCCCACCAGCTCCTTGAACAGCAAAGAAGAACCTTTGAGAGTTTCACTCAATATATATTTTTTTTAATATTACATAGAAAAAATTTATTATATTAAACTCTTCTTCTAGTTTATGAACACCTTTAATGGATATTACTGATAACGGTAAATTCTTATAGCTAAAATGGGACGATCGCAAATCCTGTTTGCAAAGACATGAGTTTTTATAAGCCATTACGTTTCATTCTAACTGATATTTTGGTTAGCACCATGGTATAGTTAGTATTTGAATGTGATTATATTGTAGTCTAAAAGATTGTAATGGGATCCGAATCATTAAAGATTCATAGGATCTGAAGAGCGGAGAAATACATTAAATGAATCAAAAATTAGTTGTTCCCACGTCTAGGCCAGACTAGGAAGGCATTCGATTCATACAAATGGGGGAGGAGGGGCAGCAATACAGTTCAGGACAGTTTACGACTAGTTCACAACCAGTCAGCAACCTATCTACTACTACCTACTCATCACTCAGCCAGTCTGTCTCTTTATATTTCTCTCGCTACCTAACATTATACAGTGTTCAGCAAATCATCTAGTTTATTTCTCTAAAATCCATTCTCTCTAATTTATTCTCTTTCCGTCTCATTTCTAATAAAACATACATATTACCATACTCACAAAACACAAAACACTTTTTTTTTTTTTTTTTTTCTGGCATTGACATGTTTATCATTCAGCCATATATGCTTATGCGTTATAGAACTGACTACATAATTATTGCCTCAAACATTCATTCACGGATCTAACCTAATTCATTCATGCAAATAAATACAAACACGCCAATAAATACATTCGCACGATTAGCTCTAAAACCTAACGCGACTCATTCATACTAACAACCAGACCAACATTCATACGGTGGGGTGGAGTACTCGATATTCCTCGCACCCCTATATACTTAACCTAATATATTAGACCTAAAATATATTTACACTATATACAGAAAATATATACATACTATGTACAAATGGATTGGTGTACTCGATATTCCAACCAATCCCGTAATACTTAATCCTAATCGCATACACTCACCTTTCATTCTCAAACACACAAACAGACATACTTTTACTACCCACAATCATATTGTCTAGCCAGTTCTATTAATTCACTCAACACATAAGGATTATTAGAAAATATAATGTCTTCATAACGGAAAGGGGCCTCCAAATATTTGTATAAAGTTCTAAAAATTACATCTCTTTTATCATTAAACTTAGGGCATTCCATTATTATATGTTTAAAGTCTTCATGCGTGTTACATAGACTACAATTTGGGGAGGGTCTGACATTAATTTTATATAAGTAGGCACCACAAATGACATGGTTTGATCTCAGTCTATTAATCGTCATAATTGTATATTTGTTCAGCCCCAGCCCTTTGAACCATGGTTGTCTGGGTAATTTCGTAATCATCATTTTGTAAAATTTTCCTTTTAAATTAGTTTCATATTCTAATTGCCAGATATTGAGCATTCTATTAGTAATGTGGTTTTTAAATTCGGAGGGGGTTAATTTTATGTTTGCGGCCTCTCCAGTTTTAGTTGCTTCTTTAGCTATCATGTCCACGATTTCATTATCTTTAACACCGCAATGTCCTCTAACCCAGACAAAAACCACAGATATTCCCCTTTCCGTTAAAAGAGTCATTAATTGCATTATTTCTATAAATAGATGGTCCAAGTTAGGAGATTTAGTCAAATAAACACAAACACAGACCAATCATCACAAAAAAAAAAACACCTCTTTTTACACAAACAAAGCAAGAAAAGATTATTTCAAACAATTCGTAAGAACTTAATTCTGTTTCTTACAGCTGTAATAGAAACTGAAATCTTTTTAAACAAAATAAACTTTTAAACTGATAATTGAACTTATGCTGGGGCGTCTTGCTTCCCCCCGAGGGAGATATTAATGTAGTGGCCCGGTCTAATTCAGCCAGACTGTTCTTTTCAATTTTTTTTTTTTTTTTTTTTTTTTTTTTTTACCCATTTATTATGAACAGTATGCTTGGGAGGGGTGTGTTACAGCATGCATTAAAATTTCTTGAGGTATATGAATATAGGTATATATATATATATATGTTCACAAAATATTTCTTATTAAAACTGCGTAAGACAAATTTTACTTGGGAATATGGAATTTACTATGCAGACCTAAATATCATGGACTAGAATCTGAATCGCCATTTTGTATTAAAATAGCAAATTGTTGGATAGCCTAATGTTTCGTCACATCTATGCCAAAATTCTTGGAAAAACCGACTTTCTTGGAAAATGTTTCAACTTAAAATTTAAAGATATAATGGGGGGCGGGGAATATCGTTGGTATGTATTAAATGAAAAACTACTTCCTGTTAAAACTTGCAAGTTGCGCGGTATGACCAATCAAGTTTTCAATTCTATCATTTGAATCTCACACTGATGTTCAGATTCCAAAAGACGGACAAGATATGATAAAGGAATGCAGTAAAAGCGATGTGGTTTGCAAGAGAGAAGCAAACCACCTACATTGTTGTGTGGTGGTTGGTTCCGCAAAGCTGGAAAGCATTTTTTTTTTTTTCAAGAGACATTCCGTGGTAGCTGCTTTCATTTGTGGTCATCGACCGGTTTCGGGGTTCGCCCATCTCAGGATGCGTTTTTCAGACAGTGTGATAACACAGATTTGCTCTGTGCAAGTCTGAGTGTATAAACTTAATTTGCTCTGTGCAAGTCTGTGTTATTCACACTGTCTGACAAACGCATCCTGAAGATGGGCGTACGCCCGAAACCGGTCGATGACTACAAAATGAAGCAGGCTACCACGGAAAATGTCTCTGAAACCACCTACATGCTTGCAGGTCCGAAGCATTACCTTCAAAAAACTTTACTTCCCCAGCAATTCGAAGAGTTTAGCACCGAACATATGTCCTAGAGGCCTAATCACCGTTCTATAAATGGAGATCCTGGGACATTTTCACAGGATAGATAAGGAGCAAAGCCCGAAACGGATTTACGAAAGGCATCCAGGTGGAAGAAGGCCGCTAGGAATTTGAGTTTGCCAACCTTGATGTAGAGGATGTTCTGCGATGTTTGGGAATTAAACAGTTGGAGAAGAAAGTGTGGAATTAGATAGAAGTGAACGACTGATCGCGAAGAGTGGTAAACTTTCATCAAAGTCCTGGCAATTTGAGATTGAGATTCAATAAATTAATACCAACATTAAAACTTGAAACACTTAAGTCGAGTTCCTCTTGCTGCAATTTAATTTAATTGTTGTCGTGGTGGTTGGTTCCGAAGAGTTGGAAAGCATTAGAGACATTTTCCGTGATAGCCTGCTTCATTTTGTGGCCATCGACCGGTTTCGGGCGTTCGTCCATCATCAGGATGTTTTTGTTGAACAGTGTAATAACAAAGACTTGCACAAAGGAAATGCAGTTGATACACTATTATAGTTGCAAATAGTATAGCAAATACAGTTGAGTGTATCAACTATATTTGCTCTGTGCAAGTCTATGTTATTACACTGTTCAACAAAAACATCCTGATGATGGGCGAACGCCAGAAACCGGTCGATGGGCACAAAATGATGCAGGCTTCACGGAAAATGTCTCTGGTGATAATTTAATTGTTCATTGTTTTTTCAATTAGCAGTGTTTACTAAACGTTTAGATAGATTGCCATAAAAATGATGGATGGAATTATACTTGTTTATCTGAACTTGTTATATATGGCAACAAGCGCCTTCTGTCTCAATCAACAAAGTTTGAGCAACAGTTTAAATTTAAACCTAACTGTTAGGTTATCGGAAACAATATCAAATAAAAAAATGATAGGCATGAATAAAGAATGATAGGCTCAACACATGAATTTCGATGGATTAATTCATTGATTTGGATGGATTTTGACCGAAAGTTTCTGTCAGAGCGGCGGAGATATCTATAAGAAGGAATTTCTTTTTTTGGTTTTTAAGATATTTTGTTCGCGCATTTCTCTCACCGTATTCATTAGACACATAAAATTTATTTCCGGTCAAAGATGAATTTCCGAAATTTGCCAAGGTGGGGAATACTTCCTATTCTTCTAATAAGAGAGGAAAAAAAAAAAAATTCCCTCTGTACCAAAAACAATCAGATAGTTTGGGACCGATGTTCTGAGAAACGTCAGTGATTAGCTATCAGGTGATGTTTTTAAAAGGAAAAATCATCATTTAATTATGGTGTTAAACCTCCTGTGAAGGAAGTTGGATTGAGATTACCAGATTTAGCATTTGATTATGTGATTATGAGCGAATTAAACGGTGTTTTTTATGTGATGCATCAAACTAAAATATTTTGTAGATTTAAATGAAAAAGAGACTCCTTAATAATAATAATTAATATTATATATAAAAAATAAAAGTTTTTACCTGTTGATGTGAAGACGCTGGTACATGTTCATATTGTTGTCCAGGTTGTAATTGTGCATGATGTTGTACATGATAGTGTGCATGTTTACCACCCATTGGATCGCAAACTTCATTTTTAATACAAACTTCTTCCACGTCTTCTTTATACTGTCCTATATGGGAATATTCTTGATAATCATCATGCTGTGGGGCCGGCGCATATATGGTAGTAGCTGTATTGCCGCCACCTTGATGTGGTCCAGCCGCATATCCAACAGTTTCCAATGTTACATAAGAACTTGTACCTTCTTGCCCATTGATTTTATCATCACATTCAAATTTTACATGTACTGGATTGCCATAATATCTTTCAGGACTAAATCTATCACCAGTTACCTGTTGTACGGTATATGTCCCATCAACATATTGTTCTGATATAATTTTCTCATTATTCTCTATTGGTGAGCTATGCATTTCATTCAGTTTATATTCATATTCCATATTTTTTGTCCTGGAAAAAACAAAAACTTTCTATAATTAATAATTTCCGGTTAATCTAATTATTATTATTATTATTATTATTATTATTATTATTATTATTATTATTATTATTATTATTATTATTTGTTTTTTATAATGATTATTTGTAGAGCTTCTTTTGATTTCCTGAAGTACTACGATTCTGTCAAGTTTTTATAGAGTGTCAAGACGGTTTATTGAGACAATTCTAGAAAAACTTTGAGCATTTGCTCAATTGAATACTTATTCACTTTTTTTGAAATGTGAGAATAAAATCATATTTTCGTGTTTGGACAGGCATGTGACAGACAAAATCTTGCTGCAACGATCTTTATCAATTGTTTACTTCTGCCTTGTGTTCATTTGCTTTTTAGAATCACTTGCATTCAGATTAGCACTTAATCATGGATAAATCAAAGATATCTGGTTGTTGTAAAGGCCAAGGAACAAGCATGGGAAACGATTGTTAACGAGTATTTTGCTATAAATGAACAGTTATGTAGATGTAGATTGTGGTAGGGATTATTGCACTACAACCTGACAGATCTACTGTCCTCTCCGGAGTCCTCTCCAATGCACAGCCGGCCTCCAAGCAGGTTCTCTAACTACAGACAACATTGCCCATCACCGGATAGTGAGTTGTAGAGGCTCCTAGAAAGAGAAAATCGAAGGGGGCAGCATGCTGGATTCGAACCCGGGACCTCCGCGTTGGTAGTCCAGCGCGCTACCACTGAGCTAATCCCTTCCTTCTCCCTTGGTTTTCGTCAGTTAACTATGGACGGAGACCCTAGTTTGTGTACTGTGTTTGTCCTGGTCTGTAAAATGTAGAGTGGACGTACTTTAGTGTATTGTGTACTGTTCTGACAAAGTGTATGGAGTACTGAGCTGTGGTAACCCGTAATTGCATGCAACAGATAGTCCTTGCGGGCTATGAACAGTTATAGACTGAGAAGCAATTAAATAGGTTGCCTAATAATATAAAGTCAAGAGTAGATTGTAGATTATTGCATGGGATTATTGCACTGCGACCAGAAAGATCTATTGTGCCTCCCGGAGCCTTCTCAGTGCACTGCCGGCCTCCAAGCAGTGTTCTCTAGCTACTGACAACAACACTGCCAATCACCGGACACAATGAGTTGCAGAGGCTTTTAGGAAGAGGAAATCTACGGGCAGAAGTCAAGAGTGACTGAGAAAAAAGGTGGACATGAATGCTATTGGGCCGGGACAGTCTTAACCTATCCCCTTGGGAAAAGAATTATTTGGAAGTAATGTACACTGAAGTAAATCCAGTCTTTTACAAAATTCCCGGAAGTTTTGCCGTTAGACCTGGGGGAATTCCTGTACAAATTGAAGATTGATTGACACAAATGTGAGCATGTTCTTAATAACCTAGATTCACATTATTCTAAAATTTTTCTCATGTCTTGAATTTGACACTCACCTTTATTCAAAGAATTCTTAAGTAAAAATCTCAAGTCGTCGGTACAAAAAAACTGAGTTCATTTTCACATGCGAGTTAATATTCATTTGTTTTTTTTATTTTTTATTCACTCAAAATTGGGAATTTACTCAAATAGTCTAGAATTTTCTCAAATATACTACAAAAACGAAAACTTGCTCAAGTTTTATTCACTTCATCTAATATCTCTAAATCGGAAATAAAAGAACTCAATTGGAAGTGCGAATTTACTGAATAGTTGAGCGTGGAAACCGTTCCAATGATATTCTTTAAATTTTTTAAACAGCCTACATAGGTAGGCCTATCAGTTTTTCAAATAAAACAAACATTTTTCTATGAAAATTGATTATTTTGGATTTTTGGTTGGAGGGGAGAAGTAACATTAAATCTTCCTCTAAGTAATCACTTTCGTACAATATAGATTTCCATCCGCATATATTAAGGCACATTAGAAGCATTGGTAGAATTTCAAATTTGAATAAAATCGGTTCAATAGGAAGTATGACATTAAAGAATTGATTTTTGAGTATTTTGAAACATTTTGTGGACATGGTTATAAAGATTTTCTGAGGGAAGGGAATAGCTAAGTGGTTAGCGTACTGGACTCCCATGCGGAGGACCCGGGTTCGAGTCCAGCTGTGCTGCTGCTACTCTTAGATTTTTTTTTTTCGTAGGAGCCTCTACTGTCCGGTGATGGACAGTGTTGACTGTAACGAGAACACTGTCCGGACGCCGGCAGTACACTGAGAAGGCTTCGGGGCGCCAATGACCGACCACAGATGTTGACGCGCCTTAAATAAATAAATAGGAAAAAAAGCAAAAAACATGTATTTCCCTATTGACAACGGAAATTCAACATTTGACATGATAGCAATAGTTTGCTCGTTCCACCATTTTGAAAAGTAAGGTCCCCTGAGGGGGGGGGGGGACTATATTTAGCGAATGTTCTCATTTGTAAATGAAGGAAGGAAGTTTATTTGTTTGGCTTTTTAGTGTGTGTGTTTGTGTGTGTGTATGGTTAGCACTGAAAATGGCAGAAAATAAAATTTAATAATTACATTTACACGTAGGAGACAAGATATTACAGTTTTGGTCAAAATTAGGTAACCGGAAGTATCACTTTATTGTGATAGTCTCATTTCAATATGATATATGATTTTAAAATCTATATATTATTTATAAAAAAAAAAAAAAAAAAAAAAAAAA
>JAAEAF010014733.1:0-18000 GCA_011037195.1 Triatoma infestans | reverse complement strand
TACACAAACTATAAAATTTGTCAATTATAATTTTGAGTACTGGAGTAAGAGAAAGTTGTGTGAGTGTTTCACACCAGATTTTTTTTTCTTCAAACTTGGATTTTTTACTCAATTTTTTAGTTGCCATTAGATTACTAATGGTGGGGAGATGTACATGAACATAATTTTTCTTTAGGATACATCTGATAGTCAATTGCAAATATTGGCAATCTCAGAACCCAACTAAAAACTATTGTACTTGACAAAATGTTCTAAATACAAGTGATAGATAGGTTTGTAGTTAGAATGGGAAATTCAAAAAAAAAATCGTTGGAAACGATCTTAAGAAAATCTAGAAGAACAGGAAAATAAAACCACTCAGTAAAATAGTAACTTCCAATTGCTGGATACTGCCTGCCCGTATATTTCATATCGGTTGAGGTGATGGTCCTTAATCTGGATAACAAGCTGGAGCTTTAAGCGATTTTTCATTTCTCTCTCTCTCTCTCTCACACACACACACACACAAACCATTCGCTAAAACATGTTTTACGTTCTCTTAGTTCTGATAAAAAGTATTGCGCGATCGTGTCGAATTTTCCAGAAATACATATTTTAATGTTGAGTATAAAAAAAAAAAATTCGCAGGAAGCGTAAACTTGGTAATCCGTTTAGGGTGACAACATCGCATCTGATACGAAGATTTCGGCCAAAATCCAAAGTTGGGCAAAACGTAATTTCAATTACAATTACGATTACTTACCAATTACTGTAATTTGAAATTGTAGAAATAAAATGACAATTGCATATAATTGTAATTGGTAATTGCCATTACTTTATCAATCATTGTAATTGTACCACAATTACAATTACTGGTTAAGCCAAAGTAATTCAATTACCACATACAATTACATATAATTGTACTTCTGCAATTCCAAATAATTTAAATGCAATTACAAGTAATTGTAATTGGTTACTGTAATTATTAACGCCGAAATGGTATTAAATAAAATTAATTCGATACAACTCAAAAGACTGAATTCTCTTGAAATTTTTGCCTATTGTTAATCATAACTGGGAGATCGAATTTAATTAACCCAAGAGATTATTGAGTGGAAATGTGGCAGAGTTTACTTTTGTTCAATTACTCAATTTTTTTTTTTTGTACTACTGCAACTACAAGTATGAGCATTTGTAATTGAATTACTGGCAATTTTAATTGTAATTACTTTCCAACAAGAAGTAATTCCTCAATTACAATTACATTAATTGAAATAAGTAATTGCAATTACTTAAAACTATTACAGTAATTGTAATTGGATATTAAAATTACTTCAGTGTAATTGTTCTTTGGAACCAGTTATTTTTATATTTTGGACCATTTAACTATTGAAACTAATTTTAACTATTTGGACTGATTTTCCTATTGAAAGTATGGTCCAATTTTGCTCATGTAATTGAAGGAGTAATTAAATACTCATGTAATTAATTACTACCCAACTCTGCCAAAATCCATCAACCGGGGGAGTGCGACTACTTTACTAAATGATATTTTTCACGATTTTCCGTTAAATTTCTCATACTATCTAGCACAAATAATTGTTTAAAGGTTTTATTTGAAATATTTCCCCGGGAAAATTGATGTTATGGGGTTTTCAGGGGGGGGGGATTTCTGTCAAGTTTAAATGTAACCTCCTGCCGTTTTGTTGATTTTGAACAGAGGGCGCTCCACAAAAAATCCGCTTAAAATAATACTCTATCTCTTTTTTTTTTATGGACTAGCCCAACTGTTAACTGGTAAATCTCCAGCTCTTAAATTGTATATGGTGCACTATTTAAACAGAATTTGTTACTTAACTTAATTTTTCTATTAATTGGGGTAATGAAAAAGTCATGTAATTATTTACATATTTTTTTTTTTCATATTTAGTGGACCTCAAAATATGTATTTGCATGGAATAAACAATTTAGAAAATTTTGCCGAAACGCAATTACTTCCACTTACAGCAATCAGTGGAAGTCAAAAGAGGCTTCAAAGCCATAACGGAACATCAAAACTTGGTCTTATAGCACACTATATTTAAAGCTATAGAAAATTCACACAGAATTTTAAATTGTTTATATTATTATTCATGAGAATGGTAATGACCAAATATCTTTGAAAAAAGCATTAGAAAAAAAAAAACTGAACTTAATATAGCATATTTATTTATACATTCAGAAGAACAAACAACCATGGTTTCAAACGTTGACTCATTCAAAGAAGGGTTAACTGAAAGCTGTCCTACTTTCTATACAAAACTTCAAAGTATATATTATTAAACTCTCCATAACGGTTGGTTGTAGAACTTTGTAAGCTGTTACATAAAAAATACTTGGCAATGTAACTTTAACGAATAGCAAGAGATGATTAAGAAAAAAAATTAACTACACAGAAAACAGTTATGTAAACTACTAACAGTGTCTTGTTAACATCTCTGAATTTAAATAGCTCATAAATGTCAAACATAGTGTAATACTGTATACATAGTGCCAACGTATAGTATAGTTGGAGTTCGTTATTATTACTTTTTCATATTGCTGTAAAAAGGATGTGTAGCGTCCGTTGCAAATATTGGAAGGAGATGATAAGCAATCGGGACTTCGATAGTTTATTAATTCAGGGCATACATACGCTCTTAGAACTATGTCTACGGGAAAATAAGGAAGTCTCCTTTATTTGGATTCCCGGTCGTGTGAGAATAAGAGATAATTAATGTGCCGACAAAGCTGCTAAAGAAGCGTAGAGACGAACATGTCCTTGCATTCGATTGGAAAGCTTTTGTAAAAACACAAAATCTTGATAACTGGGAAAAGGAATGGCAATCAGTGCAGCTATCAAATAAACCAAGGAACATCAAGGGTACCACAAAGAATGGTCAACCTCAAATCGAAAATCTCGGCGAGAAGAAGTTATCCTGGCGAGAATTAGACTGGGTCACACCATGTTGAAGCTACATATTCCAAAGGGAACCTCAGCGCTTGCAATATGACATTAACGGCACCGCATATTCTACTGGAATGCTCGAAATATGTAAACGCGCGAAGAAGAGTAAATTAACCGACCAGTCTTACAGATGTATCAGGAGACAACGAGGGCATTTTGATTAACAAGACATTCGAACACCTTAGGGAGGTTCATCTATTTAATTTGTTGTGAAACTTTGTGTACATGTATGTATTTATTTTAGGAAAAGTAAAATAAGGGAGTCGAGGAATATCGAGTACTCTACTCTCATCATTGTATGTAATAGAGTACTAATTGTAGTGTTTAGATGCTAGTTAGTCGGTATGAATGAATCTCTTTATATGAATATATTTATTGGAGTGAATGAGTAGGTCTAGATTGTAGATTTACTTGTGGAAATTATTAGGTGATAGGTATGGATATGCATCCCGGATGTGACCTTACAAATTAAAAATAGGTGCAATTAGCTGTTGTGCACCTTAAAAAATATTCGAAATTGTTTCTTCACCGGAAATATATGAACGCTGAGTAAGAAGCATAAAAAACTTGATATTCAGTTTACGTTCCCATTAGTATAAGTAACACGAAGCTTTCGAGACAAAAATCCACCAACCGGAAGTGGAATTTTATTCAATGATTTGTTTATATCTTCGCGATTTTCTCAATATTGGCTCCACATATTTTGTTTTAAACTCTATATTACTATCTCTACTCTACACAATACAAATACCTTTCATTTTTATTAGAATCATTTTTACAGGATTTTTGGCGGGAGGGGGAGGATGGTTTTGGGAAAGAAGCAAAGTTAAGCTTTCCTCTAAAAAACCACTTCAGGTACAATGTATGGTTCTCCATCTAAATTAAGGTACATTAACAGAATTCCAAATCTGAAGGAAATTCGCAAACCGGAAGTGCGATCTTACAGAGTAGGCAACTGAGGCTACAACGATTTTCTTTTAAAATTGTATTTGAAACATTTTGTGAGACAAACTGAATTTTTGAAGGTTCATGAAGAATCTGTGACAACAGATTTCAAATTTAATAGAGTTTGTTGAATGTTATTAGCGCTATCTTCTGGACTACAATGTAATCAACTTCTAGTACTACCTGTCAACCATATTTATATTTCATGTTTACGGCAGCTGTGTAATTTGCAAGTTTTAAGTAAATTTTTCAATATTATAATTGTATTAATGCAATGAGAAAGTTGTGTGCGTGTTGTTACATAGCAATTTTTTTTTTTTGGTTTATACTACAATAAAACAAACTGAAACTTTATTAATATATATTCATAATTTTCAGTATTAAAAAAAAAATATTCACAAATTTAATTTAAGTAACACAGAAAAGAAAACAACAGTGTCGCTACCATAGCAGTGCTACTACCTGCTGGCCATTTCAAGTACTATACAAATTTTTAAACACAATTTATTATTATCAAGCTAACTTTTAATTAGGCAAAAACAGCTGATTTGGTTAATAAATTACCCAGCAGGTGACTTGTATATTTCTATTTTATTAAAATTAAATTATTAAAATTAATATAATATTTATTACTGACAATCTCTTTATGAAATCCTTGAACCTATAATCTTTATATTTATTTATTTATTTTTTATCGTTTAAAGCACTTTTAAAATTTAAATATTGATAAATAACAAAAAAACAAAAACAAAAAAACAAGGTTAATTTGAAATGTTAATAGTGTAAAAATGAAGCAATAAAATGAGAGAAAGATTTAAATATTCATATAAATAAAAAATATAAGAACAAATAACAGCTCATTTAGAAAAATGAATGAATATTACTTGGCAATTAAAAACAAAACAAAAAAATAAAAATAAATATTAGAGAATTTTGTGGTAAGAATTCAAAGATAAATATATTTAGACAAATTTCGTGTGTAAAAACACGCACACAAATTTCTCTTTCTACAGTTAATAATACAATTATATATAAAATGAAAATTTTTTATTAAACTATAAATTATAATTTCACCTGACATAAATATGGAGGTGGCAGTGGGGGAAAAAATACCAATCTAACAAACCCAAGCAGGTACAGTAGTGAAGAGCATGCCAATGACATTGAACCAACCATAGATTTAACGCAATAAATTCGGCCCAACAATATAAATTTTTTTAAAACTATTCTGTCTCTGCTTTATATATATGTAATATACATACATATATATACAAGGATGGCATTGGAGAACTTTATATAATAGAAGAACTAAACTGAATTGTAGGATTCCAGGCTTGGAAGGATATGAGGGGTAGCAGAGGATTCACGTGCTCCTTATTCCAGGAGTGGAGACCCCATAACCTCCGGGGCCCATTGGTACTAACAAAAGTTAAATACATTCAATTAGATTTAATCATATTTAATGTAGAGCTACAGCCTGGCTCAGTTGAATGGATGAGTTTAATTTTTATTTACTGAAGCAATGAAGAAGACTGACCCAACCAAATTATTATGAAGTCGGCACCCTAGTTTTATCGTGTATATTTTCTGAGTAACATATAAATTTATACGAAAAATATAATATGTTATTTAAAGTGCAAAACATATGATTTACATTATACAAAGAACACAAATATGATACTGAATACAGTTTATATTATAGGATTCAGCACAGTTGTCACATATGTATTATAGATGTACAAACATACGATACAATGAAAATAAAAAAACTGGCACAATGACTGCTATTAACCTGCGCAGACTCAACACATACAGTGTTATATTCAATTATATAAATATACATATACACACAGATATATAACAATAATATACTTATAGACACTCTATATGAGAATACAATTAGTTACTTAGGTAATAATTTAGAAACTTTGTGAAATAGTTATAAACAGTGTTGTCATCAAGCCATCATCATATGTTGTCATCATTAAAGAAAAATATATTTCTAAACGTTACAATTTATTTATTTATTTATTTCTGTAAATAAGTATACTAAAATAAAACATCATTTTTGATGCGCAACTATTCAAAGAAGACCAGGTCGACAACTTATACGAAGCATTCAACTGACTGGGAACTGAGAAGTACCACTTCAGTACAATGTATGGTTTTTACCACTTATATAAAATTAATATACATTAGAAACAACGATGGTATCCCAAATTTGGAAACAAACCAGTAAACCGGAAGTGCGACTTTACAGAATAGGTTTTTGAGATTTTTGGATATTTTTCGGAAACAGGTTTAACGATTTTATTTAAAGTTTGAAATACTCGTACAGATAATGAGTACCACTTCTATCTAAAACATTTTCAACAAAAAAAGAAATTGATTTTAAGAGGAGGTTGGGGTTGGGTCTTAGTTTTTTTTTTAAATTTTAAGACGCGTCAACATCTATGGTCATTGGCGCCCGGAGCCTTTTCAGTGCACTGCCGGACTCCGGACAGTTTCTCTCGTTACAGTCAACACCAGTGAGCTGTAGATGCTCTTAGGAAGAAAAAATCTAAGGCTAGCACAGCTGGATTCGAACCCGGGTCATCCGCGTGGGAGTCCAGTACGCTAACCAGTTAGCTATTCCCTTCCCTTGGGTCTCAGTTCCGTTTAAAATTAAACCAATGGTACATGGTCTTGAGGCAAAAAGCGTCCACAGTGTCCACTCAGGTATATTATAATTTTAAAGCAAATCGTTGTTAATGAAATTGTATTAATTGGAATGAAAGAAAGTCGCCTGAGTGTGTCACACTAAGGCTTCGCTTCGAAGCATTAAGCGTCAGCTAAAAAATTGGAACTCGTAGTAAATGAAAAAAGACCAAGTATATGGTAGTTGGAAGTAACTGCTCTGCTCCTTTTATGCAAATTGGAAACTATAAGTTTGAAGTAGTTCAGGGTTTTGTTTATCTGGGTACTTATGTAAATTCCGAAAATAACCTTTCAAAGGAAATTGAAAAAAGAATAGCGTCAGCTACTTGATGTTATTACGGACTCACCAAACATTTTAGTTCCAGACTAATCTCTCAAAAAACCAAGACTACTTTATATAAAACTTTGGTTCGACCGATATTAACTTACGATTCAGAATGCTGGACACTTAAAACAGTGGACGAGCAAAGGATTGCCATTTTTGAAAAGAAAATTTTAAGGCGGATTTATGGACCAGTCCAAGTTAATGGTGAATGGAGAAGGAGACATAATCAAGAGCTTTACAAATAAATATAAAGATAATACTGCAATGCAAGTAATCCGCATTAATAGGCACCGGTGGGTGGGACATGTTCTAAGGATGGAAGACAACAGAATGCCGAAGAGGATTATGAATTACCGTGTTATCGGTGTCAGAAAGGTTGGACGCCCAAAGGCTCGATGGATGGACCAGGTTGGAGGAGATGCAACCAGGCTAGGCGCGCGGAATTGGCGGTCTAAGGCTTTGAATAGGGACGATTGGGGTCAATTTCTTTTGGAGGTCAAGGCTCGACCCGGGCTTTAGCACCAGGGAAGAAGAAGAAGAAAGAAAGACGCCTGAGTGTGTCACACTAGATTTTTTTTTTTCTCTCTCTTTTTACTATGAAGTAAGATCTTTTACTAAGATGAATTATTCCTCACACAACTTTTTCTCAACGCTATAATTTCAATGTTGGACGAATTTTCTTCCCAACCTGGTAATATAGACAGTGTGAAGTTGCTCCTTATATCTGTTAGATTAATGGACGTACTAGTTAGCTGAATGTGACTACATTAAAGACCCAAATGACATCGCTATTATCAGGCCGCAAAAAGTCCTGATTGGCAATTTATCTAAAAAATAAATCAAACTTCTCTGGTTGTCCCCAGAACTCCATAAATTCTACTTTCTCCGAAAAAGAATTAAAATAAAATCATTAAAGCCATTTTTAATAAAATTCCGTCAAAAACACAAAAACCTATTCGTTAAAGTTTGCACTTTCAGTTAATCCATTTTTTTTAACTTGGAATTTTAGAACCCATTCGTAATATTTTTTTTTCGTACTCAGGAGACTCACAAAACATGCAGTTCCGATGATAAACTGAATTTTGAAAATTTACCACTATTAAAGGACCACTTCCTCTACCACTCTAAAATTAAAGGACTCTTAATAGGAAACTATTCCTCTTATTAAAGGACTCTTACCACTAGGAAAGAGTAAGAGAGAGTAAAACCGACAAACAGACAGGACATGTAAAAAAAATTCCTGCGAAGTATTTTAATCGTAAAAAAAAAAAATTATGCTTTGTTTATTAAAAAATCATTCGGGGAAAAAAAATCAAAATTAACTATGAATAAACGAAAAATATGTCAACAAAATAATACAGATAGTGGATAGTTCCCCCCTGCTTGTGACAACATTACAGTGCAGAATCCATTGTTATGAACAAACGCATTGTAATATGACTGCAGTAAATAGTACTTTATTTCCTCTATATTATAAATAACGTCATCAATCATTATCTAATAATACCTATGTAAGAGGAAATGTTTGTAAGTATTGTTTTAGTTTTATCAACAAGATATATACTGATAGAATATTCACTGCATTAGTAAGAAATTAACAATAATGACATATATAGAACACTACCCATAACTTCTCCATAACTGAGATTCTCTATAATGAATAATGGTGGACACTGAAAATCAATCAATATCAAATAGCCGCTGTACCACCAAGAAATAAAAATATATAAAAGTGTAGTTTCCAAATCCTTAATGAATTAGCCCAAGAAAAATTTATTTTAAAGATGTACCTACTGAAGAATCTTTGAGTTGGTCTTAATGGCTGTTATTACTGTTATATTGCTGTGTGGGTGGGGGTGGGGAGGGGCCTTAAAGAGACGCTCAGCCATACAATGTAGCCACAATTAGGCAGCCCTTATCTCTAAAATCTAACAAATATAATTCAAGAATATCTAAAACTAAATTTATAGTTTTTAGCGAGTTTGGGGGAAAGGATCTGAGCAGTTATGAACCCCAGTTCTCAAATCTCGCGTGTAACTGTTTAAATTTACATTTAAATGGTAAGACAAACTGAACGTTTCATCTAAGCTAGAAAAAATTTGTCAATAAGAATTATGAGAAATGAAGTAAAAGAACGGTTTGTGAATAATTCACATCAGATTTTTCGTGTTTGAGTCTTCACAAGACGTGTACAATAAAAAAAAGTAAAAATCTGGCGTGAAACACTCACTCATCCCTTTTACTACAATTTACATAGTTATAATTGTAGTTATTTTTAATTAAACTCGACGGAGCCATACCCGAAGGGATATAAGGCTAATTGTGGGTCTACTAACAGGGCATTGTAGGCTGTACAGACACATGCACCATCTACAACTTGCAGAAAGTGCGGTATGCCGATTCTGCAAGGCAGGGGAAGAAACCCCGGCGCACATCCTTTGTGAGTGCGCCGGACTGGCGAGGATTAGGTTTCTTCAATTGGGGACAGGCAATCCCGAAGCTCGGAGCCGCTCTCAGCTTTGCTAGGATTGATTAGGAGGGTAAGGCTGGGGGTTGTGCTATAATTTAAGGGGATCCACAATAGACCTCGTCCGTAGGTCGCAGTGGAATGAGGCTCCCCCCCCGGTTTCTAATCTAATACACATCACTCATTAAACCACCAATTTGGACATACGGCCTCGAACTATGGGGTTCAACCAAGCGTTCCAACCTACATCGTATCCAATCCTTACAATCCAAAATCCTGCGATCAATAGTCAACGCTCCTTTTTATGTCTACAATCGGACAATACATAACCATCTTAATATCCGTTTCCTACCAGAAGTAATAAAACTCAGATATAAAAAATTTCACAGCACCCTATCTTCGCACCCTAACCCTCTAGCCCGTCGCCTTTCATCCCGTACCCTACCAGATAACCCTCCTAGACGGCTTAAACGCCAGTGGCCCCGAGACATTCTCTCTAGTGCCAGTGCTAGTGACAGTGAGTGAATTATTGATCAGTAGTGCTACCACTGGAAAGTTTCTCCACTCGGATTTTATTTTATTTTATTTTTGTCTCTGTATACATATTTACTTATGGCACAATAGTGCTGGTGTAAATTTCGTAATAAATAAAAAAAAAAGAAAAAAAGCTATAATTGACTAATTCGGTTCATATATTATAATTCTTATTAAATGTTTAATTGTTTTAGATAAATAGGAGATTCTAAGCTTCATAAAAAGATTTTTGAAGAAAGCATAATAACCTCCCTTCCTGCTTCAAAACCCACCTTAAATGAGATTCCTCAGAAAAAGTTTCAGACAAAAGTGATGAAACGCATCGGTATTTTTACAGAAAAAATTGCAGAAGACAGTACTTCCTGTTAACCGATTTACTTCAAAAACTCAAATTTTGGCAACCAATTTGTTTCAATTAATATTATATGAATGATAATAACGTACAGTATTTTTAAAACAACACTTATGAAGAACGCATAACTCCGCCCCTCCACCAATACCCCCACCCTCTCATTAAAGTAATTTTCCCAGAGAAATGTCTGAAATAGAAGTTTTAACACTGTGTATGGTAGTTGATATACTAAGTTTAAAGAAAATCGTTGAATCGGTAAAGCAATTTCGAGAAAAAAAATGAAAAAAACACATTCAGTAAACTGGTACTTCCGGTTGGCTGATTTTAACGAAAACCTTGTTGTCAGTTCCTTTGTTGGAGCTTAAACTAATTATCAAGTTTGACCTTTTAACGATTTCCGCTTTTTTAATTATATTTTTTAATTACACGCACGCATACTTACACATTCATATCAATTTCTATAAACCTCTTTTTCGGTCTCAGGGGACCTCAAAAATTATTTTCCAATGATAATTCCATATCGAAAATTTGACACGATCGCAATACTTCCTCTTTCTCAGAGTAGAAACAGAGAAAAAAACTTTTAAGTAATAAAAAAAAAAGCACTATATATACTTATATATATATATATAGAGAGAGAGAGTGAGAGAGAGAAAGAGAGAGAGAGGGGGGTAAAACCCAAACGCTTTTTTTTTGTTGAATGAATGTTCAAATTGTAGCTAATTCTCATGGTCCAAGTTAGCGAATTTACTTTAAAATTAGCCTTATCATTAAGTGCTTTCTTTATTTATATTATCCAGCCTGCATTGCTTGAAATTAAAAAACCTGACATAAAAAAACCGGTCTGACCTGTTGAGACACCAAAATATTCAGCAACATCCTGAGCTACAAATAGCTATCAGTCAGGTCTATCATTTCTACTACTACACTACTACATTAGACCACTTATACACGTAGTATACATAAGTTCAGAACTTATTTCATGTGAAACTTTACGGGATTACATGATAAAACATGAAAAATTCATTAACCAGTTAAAACAATTTAACAAGTACAGTATACTTAGTAAACAATGCTAGCATATCTCTCTGTGTGTGTGTGTGTGTGTGTGTGTGTGTGTGTGTGTGTGTGTGTGAGTATGTGTGTGTGAACATAAAGAGAAGCATAATGTTATTATTGTAAGGGGACTAAGTACCGTTATTTGAACCACTTATGTTTGGGATTATGTTACATATCTCATTAATTTACATAGAAAACTAATTTGGTTGATTTTGTCGCACAATTAAGTCCAAAAAATGTATACTCTGTTTATATTGCAAATATATAACAAAACCTGGCCTAAAACACACACACACACGACTTTCTCTTACTGCAATTTACTTACGTTATAATTGACAAATCTTTTACAAACTTATATAACATAAGTAGACAACTGAACATGAGATGTTTACTTGTCTTCAATTGTTATACGAATGCTGAATCTAAATTTAAACAAAAAGTCTTTTTGGGGAGAAAAAACCTCCCCTCCCTTAAAAAAATCATCGTAAATGGATTATCTCGGACAAAAATTTAAAACAATATGCCTCCGTATATATATAATATTACTGAGATTAAATATGTTGTCAAAATTCCTAGTTTAAAGAAAGACCACTTGACCGGAGCGAACAATTTACTCAACAGTATTTTCAGCTTTCTGAAATTTTCTCTATAAAAATACCGACGGATTTCTTTACATTTGGTTATACGACTATATATATGTATATATTTAATTAAAATTTAATGAAACTCGTCATTGTTTTTATGGAGATAAACGTAGAAAACCGAAAAACAGAAAGTAAACACCCATGTCAAAAGATATTTTTTGAAACATGGATCTTTTGCAACATATTTAATTCTAATTATTAGTATTTAGACGACCGAATTGTATAATAAATTAAATAGTAATTCAGAGGAAAACATAATTCCACCTCTCCCCTAAAAGACGCCTTAAATGAATTTTCCCAGAGAAATGTTTCAAATAAAAATTGCAGCTATTAGTATGGGTAATTGATAATACAAGTTTAAAGAAATTCGCTGAAGCATTTCCGAAAAAATCGTAAAAAACGAGAATAGAAAAAAAACATTCAGAAAAGTGGTACTTCCAGAAGAGGAATTTTGACAAATGACATACTGTCGGAACCCAAAGTGATACCTAAACGAAAAAGTTTGCATTTTCTGCGACTTTTCGTTTTACAGCTTTTCGTTTGTACACAGAGATCATTTGCTAAAAACCACTTTTTTGGACTCAGGGTACCGCAAAACGTTTATTTCCGGTGAAAACTCGATATTGAAAAATTCACATGATTACAAAACTTTCTCTTTCTTACTAGCAGTAAGAGAAAGTAATACAATAAGAGATAAGTGTATAATAGAAATAAGATAGGATGATATATAAATAGGATATCTTTTTAAATAAATATTTATTTATTTATTTTAAATTTATAATTGATTTATTTATTTAATTTCGGGAATCAATAGAGTATACTATACCGGCATAACTTGTATGTCTTGAATTCTTTTTCTAGTAAAGACAAAAAACCACAAGTACCAATCAAAATATCATACTCCTTTAATGCTTATTAGATTATGTCACAAAAGTACGTTATTGTCATAATAGCGGATTAATTGCAATAAAAATGAATTTCTGCGCACATTAAATATAATAATTAATTCTGTTGGACCGGACACCGTATGGTGGGGGGGGGGGCAAATAAAACGTATTTCCGGTTGATGGATTTTGACAGAATTTTTTTTTTATCGGATCCGATGGTGAGTAAGCCCAACTAACAACACAAAAATGGGTGTGTGGCAAACAACCGCTTAGAAACATTTTACTTTCTTTTATTGCTCCAAAAGGAAATGTTGCAATCGGGTCAAATTATCGAAATTGAATTTTTTTAACGGAAATATATTAAGTAATACCAAAAAAAAGTTTTGAACAAGTGATGAGTGTATTTGTTTCAAAAATGAAAAAAATCGGCAGGCAGCTCGAACTGGATATTCCATTTTGGTATCACCATCCGCAACTTACAATTCGGATTCGGATCTTACTAAGGATTCGGTCAAAATCCATCCACCGAAAGTGTGATTTTAGTATTTTTCACAGATTTACGCAAAAAGATTTTGCGCCAACGATTTTCTTTAAACTTCCGTATCGACCAATAAAAAAAAGTCTGTGATTTTTAGTTGGAACATTTTTTCTAGGAAGTCTTCTGGGCTAGACTGGTTTTTCTTAGACTACAGGGCTCAAAGTTAAGCATTCCTCTAAAGTAACGCCCTCCCTATCGTCCATTATATTTTTTAAATTTTATTAAAAACACTGCTAAAATTCCGAATTTGAAGAAAATTGGTTAACCGGAAATGCTTCCTAATATGAGTTTTTCACAATTTTCTCGAAAAAAGCTGAAATGAATTCCTTATTACTTAATAATAATAATAATAATAATAATAATAATAATAGCTTTGTTGACGTTCATTTAGAACAAAAGCCTCTCCCAAAGGAGGATACAGAGTTGTGTAATTAACTCTTCCCACAGTACCACTATTCTTCAAAACATAACCATAATCTTTCAAGTTTTTACAACTAAATTTTTTATTTTATTTTTAATAGACTATTACGTCTCTTAAGCGACCCCTACACGGTCAATAATATTGCCAATATAACCATCAATACTCGTGCTGACCGGTCTCAATACTTCATTACCTTACGCGATCAATATTATTGTCAATAACTTTGCTCAGTACTTACTACTTCTGCCACTAGGAGAGTGAATCTACGTGGCTTTACTCGGTTTTTTCCCTTCCAAAAAATGAATAATCGTACAAAAGATTGTGTAGCTATTATTTTGACGTTTGCACTACTCGTCAAGTAAAATGCAAACACTGGATGAAAGAATGGTTGAAGAAGAGAGATGAATATTTTCATTTAGTACTTTTGAAAGAAATCAGCCTCTGCAATGTTAAAGATTTCAAGAACTACTTTCGAAAGAATGAACCTACCTTTAACAAACTATTACAGATGGTTGAACCATTTTTGAAAAAACAGGACAGAAATATGAGAGAAAATATACGCGTTAGGGAAAGATTAGCCTTAACCCTGAGGTACTTGGCCACAGGAAGAAATTTTGAAGACTTTAAGACTTTTCAGTCATAATGTCCCCCAACAACTATCAGCAAATCTGTAATAGAAACCTGTAAAACCTTTATATATGTCCTACAACACTTTGAAAAAACTGCAATCACCTTTAAAAAATGTATGACTGAAGTTTTATTTTGATACACAAATCTTTCCCAATAACCTCCACTGGATCGTGTTTTGAACTGAACTGTAATGAAGGGGCTATTTAATTGACTATATGAAATGTATGTTAATCAGAAAAATAAGATTAAAAAATTACAATCATCTTTAAAAAATGTATGATTGAAGTTTTATTTTAATACACAAATCTTTCCAAAGTACCTTTGTAAGGTATTATTGTATCACTGTTGTTGAGGTTAGTTTCAACGTTGTATAAATCTACTGAACTGGGTATTGATGGAAATATTGGCGCCGCCCTACAGGGTCAATATTATTGTCAATATCCCCTCCAATTCTCAGTATTGATACACGAAAATCAGAAAATCCGGATTTCATCAATACTCTTGTCAATACCGACTGTCAATACATTTTTTCACCTTACACAGGTATTGTTTATATTATTGACCATGTAGAGGCCGCTTTAACAATCTTATCTTTGTAATACACTAGTATTTTTTATTTTATTTTTTGGAAACTAAAACATTACACCGTCCTCTTTTAAAACACTTTTTGCACAATCTTGCTCCATCTCTCTTTATCTGTGTCCACTCTACACCATACATCACCCACCTTCTCCACTATTTCATCCCTCCACCTAAGAGCTGGTCGGCCTCTTCTCCTCTTTCTGTCTCTAGGAATCTATTCCGTACAAATCTCCGACCATCTCTGATTATCCAGCCTGGCCACATGGCCAGCCCATCTTCACTTAATCAGATGTGCTTCCCTCGCTAAATTCTTGACTCCTATTTTCCTGTGGATAGCTGCATTCTTTATCCTGTCACTTCTCCTAACACCCAGTATACTCATCATCATCCCCAGTTGTGCCACTTCCAATCTCCTATCCAATTTCTTAGTTAATAACCAAGTTTGGCAGCCATACAGTATTGCTGGATATACGCATCTAATTAGCACCCAAACTTTCAGATCACTGGAGAGGTTACCTTTGAAAATCCTTTTGCAATGACCAATATTTCTTCCAACCACAACTTATTCTGCTGCCTACTTCTGTAATTCCTCTTTGATTAAACGATATAATTTGCCCCAAATACCTATACTCTTCCATGTACTCTTTGGGTTCGTTCTCTATTATTATTGGGGTTCGCTTGGCATTGTTCATGATTTTGGTTTTTTTCTGGGTTCAACGTGTCCATTGGCAGCGCTCACTTTCTTTAATTCCTCTAACATTTTCTGCAGTTCCTCACCACTGATAGCAATCATTTTGATGTCATCCGCAAATCTTAGGTTATTCATTTTTCAGCCATTTACGGACAATCCTTTCTATTAATACTTTGAATACTAACCGCATACATTTAATCAAAACATTTTTCTAATAAAAATGGTTTTAGCAGAATCATGAGGAAATCTATGACTTTAGAGTTCAAAAATTGTCTAATAGTTTATTGATCTGGACCCAGTTTTCTGGCCTACAATGTTTTGATATTCAACATTTATCTCCCATCCAACATTCTATTTATATTAGTGCTACTATAACTTGAGTAAAAATTCTAAATGGAAAAAGTTTCGCGAGTTTCGCCTGTGAAAATTCAATTTTGATATTAGAAATGATTGCAATACTTCCTGTTAGAGACAGAAATAGAAACAGTTGAACTGATTTTTTTTTTGCTCACTCACAGACGAAGGTGATTTCCAAACGAACTGCATCCCGATTACTAAAAATCTTGAACCATTTTTTTTTTTAATTCCGTTCTGTCAAGACTCTTCTCTCAGTCCATGTCCCCATGGTGACCCTCCCATACTTTGTCCCACCACTCTATCATTGGATATCCTCTTTTCTTTTAAAAGCCTCCCCATTTCTACAGACATACGTGGCAAACTCTCTAGGCTTATTTTTAATTTTACGTGTCCAAACCATAGCCGTTCTCTTCGTTTCTATAGTTTAATACAGGCCTTGCTCGAACTGGCCTCCATCATTAGAGATGCAGAGAAATGGTATTCCTGCCAATTGTAGCTTACGGCCAAAGAAATACATCTCTGAAAAGTAAAATTTATAATAAAATAGTACTTTTCTTCTTAATCAATCAAAAAACCGTTATTATTATCGTTTTGAAATTTCTTATAAGAATCATGATTTCATTCATAACTTGTAAAATATCGCTCACAGAAAAAAACCTTTCAAGTAAATTTTTCTTACAAAAAATAGAGAAATCTATTTCTTAAATAAAAACCACACCTCTCCATTTGAAAAAATGAAGTTGTTGCCTGTATCTCGATTCTGGAAGCACCAAAACAAATTTGCAAATTAAATTTGGATTTCTAACAAAAAAAACTACGGGGACACGTATTTTTTAGTTTTTTTCTAGCTATCTTAGTTTCCGATAAAAATTCGTTATCCATATACAATTAGGACGAATATACGTCGGTTTCAGTTAAACGGAGTCAAAATTAACCATTTTATTTAAAGAAAAAACAAAAGTTTGGTAATGCGCCCCGGAAACGGTAAAAAAAAAAGACAAAAATCTGTTGCACTATATAAACAAAATAAGAGATACTGTTGTCCTGTTGAACTGTTTTTCTTTCTCTGCTGTCGAGAAACAAAACCTGGTGGTGTATGACTGCATAAAGTAATAAGAAATATATGTTATAGAAAAGAAGTTGACACATATCTTATAGAGGAAACAAAGATGTCCCAAAAGAGATTATATGATTATATTCTATTAAACCAGTAGAAAAAATAAAAATAAAAAATCAACAATTGAAAAAGAATGCTGAAGTAACCAATTTTAACAATAAAAATTACGTAATGCATGCATATTATGATTATTATAATGTCGGTCGGACACGGCTCTGGGGGCTGGTGGGGGAGGCCAGCCAACCGATTAAGTCATCAATAATAACCTTGGCAGCTAAATAAACAATCATTAATACAAATAATTATTAATCTAGTGAGAAATTCGTTAATTATTTAATACTTACTTACCCTAAATAAATGATAAAATGTGAATGTTTATTAGTAAGTCAGTAATGCAAGCGTAATCAGTAGCCGTCCACTATCGCCATTTAAATTAACTATCATAATGATCTACAAATGATATATCTCGGGACAAATATGATATCATCACTAGCCAGCCGCAGGGGCCACATTCCAAGACGTTATTACCACCCTTTATATATATATTTATATCACCTTGAAAGAAAATTGAAACAGTATGTCATCCATGCAAAACAACCTAACTTTTATTGAAAAATTGGAATTCATTAAATATTCTCCTTGGTGGGCCCAGTTTTTTCAGCCAGGAAACTCCGTCAGAACTATTTAATGTTTAATCGCTTTTAATTAGATGACAAATAAGCTATTTTTAAAATACTACTATATAAATTAAATAACTAATTTAAAATATAAAAATGTTTAAAAAAAAAA
>JAAEAF010014732.1:0-30718 GCA_011037195.1 Triatoma infestans | reverse complement strand
GTATGTATGTGAACAGCATAGCTCAAAAACGAAAAACCTAGAAAGTTGAAACTTGATATTCCGTTAAGGTACCACCATGGGATCTGACAGTATGTTATCTGTCAAAATTCCTCAACCATTTTACCATTTTACTGAATATTTTAATAATTGTTTAAATATTTGTTTTAATTAGGCAAAATTATTTTCTTCTATAGGGTGATGATGTAATGAACCAGTTTTCAGCCAAGATTTTTTTATTTTTTTCATTTGTAAAGTATTTTACAGAATTTCCATTTATCCTTACGTTTCGGCACTCAGCGTGCCATCCTCAGAGGAATACTACAATTTAAATATTATTTTAGATAATTATAATAATTTCTTACATATATAAAGTACAATCAATTTATATAAACAAACAATTTACTATTAATTTATGTCCAAAAATTACTAACCATGTTGATTCTGCTTATACTTATAATTTTGTTTTTTAGGCTTCGTTATATTTGTAATATTTGAAATTTCTGATTTGATAACATTTTTTGTTATACGTCTATTTTGTATAATTTGTCAACTTTTAAAATAAAAACTTTTATTCAGCCTTATATTTTGATTTGGATCACGTGGTTTCTTTTTTGTACGCTTTTGTTTTATTATTTTTTATTAATTCTTATCTGGAAACTTTTATAAATTTTTATTTTATTAATTTATTTTTATTATATACTTTAATTTGGTATTATTTAATATTCTTTTAAATTATTTTACTTATTGATACTTACAGATTAGTTTTGAATCACCCTGCACGCTTGGCTGTATAATGGTGGACTGAATTTTAATTTGCCGCTTTTTTTTTGTGCTGACGTATTTGTCATATGATTATGTTACATCTGTTATTATTTTTAGATATTAATTTTATTTGAGTTATATTTATTTAAAGTATATGTTTTTTTTTGTTAATTTATTTTTTATTTATATTAATATTTTTTTTTTTTTATATGTTTTCAATTTTTTTATTAAAAAATTTTTTTTATATAGTTCTATGAATTAATTAAGTATGCTTTTTGAGGAGGTTGTAAATTATTAAGTTATTTCTACTATGTCTTTACTATATGTTGTTTTAGATTATTTAAAATGTTTAAATAATATAAAATAGACGTATAACAAAAAATGTTATCAAATCAAAAATCTCAAATATTACAAATATAACGAAGCCTAAAAAACAGAGATTACAGCGACAAACCAAGTCGATATGGCTGCTCAATTTCATTGAGTTGCTATAAAAAACACAGATTACTAATCTATCTTCATGAGACAATCTCAAGTCCAAAAGACACAAACGTTTCAAAACTAAAGTAAATAGCGCAAAGAATGAGCGAAATAAGAATGAAACATACATAAATAAACTCAATACGCAGGGCCCTAAATAATACTATTTATCAATGACCGTAGATGTGATTATGGAGGATTCCCAAGGAATCCAAGATAATTTGCTCCGCCAGCCGGGTCAAATTCCCTTTGTCAATGCCGACATTATCAAAAAATTCAGCAGTAGCCATTGGGATTGCCCCCCGAGAGCCGAACCATAAGCCGTGAACTGCAAAGTTCCTTTCTCCAAATTCTTGTAGGAACTTTTCTTGGAGAAAGTTAACGCACTTCTCATAAATCGCTCTCTTTTCTTCATTAATCCGCTTGGCCTGGTCTGGATCGTTGCTCTCATACCTAACCGTAGGGTCGACAACTAACGCAGATGGACTGTCTTTATCGAACGCTACTATATCTGCGTATCTTGAGGCGCCGTCCGTGTCAACACAGTAGACCTCCTCATAGCATGCATAGCCTTTTTCCTTTAATAACTCGATGACCCTACGTTTGACATTGTGGTGTCGGCGAGTGACGAGGAGCATGTGTTCGGGCATTTTCCCAGCAAGTGGGCTGGAGTTTCGGTCTCTCTTCCGCATTTGCGGCAGAGGAGCCCAACATCTCGCATCGCCTGATTGCCGACGCCTGGCACACCGCGAAGTGAAGCATAATTAAAACTCAGCTTCAGTGCATTCGCCCACTCAGATCCAGACAATAATTGTTTTTCACAGACAAATTTATTCCCATACGTAGTGTCTCTAAAAAACACATACGTACCATGTAGTGGCTCAACATGGTTAGTAATTTTGGACATAAATTAATAGTAAATTGTTTTTTATATAAATTGATTGTACTTTATATATGTAAGAAATTATTGTAATTATCTAAAATAATATTCAAATTGTAGTATTCCTCTGAGGATGGCACGCTGAGTGCCGAAACGTAAGGATAAAAGGAAATTCTGTAAAATACTTTACAAATGAAAAAAATAAAAAAATCTTGGCTGAAAACTGGTTCATTACATCATCACCCTATATTTTTTTTAAGTTTTTTTGCGATTTTCTCAGAAATGGTTCCCAAGATTTTCTTTAAACTTGTTATACCAACTAAACACACAAAGCTCTACAAATTTTATTTGAAATATTTCTCTGGAAAAATTCATTTAAGGGCACTTTGGAGGTAGAAAAGGGGTTATGTTTTTCCTCTAAAGAGCTATCATAGTTGATTATACAATTCTATCATCCAAACAAAATTAATTAGAAATAAGTAGTTGGCCAAAATTCCGAGTTTCAAAAAAAAATTAGTAAACCGGAAGTACGCTTTTACTGAACAGTTTTTTTTTTCAGTTTTCGACGAATTTCATTAAATTTGGTACACAAACTATAAAGTTTGTCAATTATAACTTTAAGAACTGGAATAAGAGAAAGTTGTGTGAGTGTTTCATACTAGATTTATAGAGAAATGTTTTAGAGAAATTGCCTGTCTATTTTACTTTGTTTTTACATTCTCTTAGAAGAAGTATTTTAATCGTGTCAAATTTTTGATGAGTTTTCACCGGGAAAAACGTTTTGGGGACACTTGAGTCCAAAAAAATGGTTTTTAGAAAATGATATGTGTATATATTTGAATAGCTTAGCTCAAAAAATTCGAAAAATCGCAAAAAGTGTAAACTTGATTATATCGTTTAGGTATTACCATAGGATCCGATAATACCGTTATCTGTCAAAATTCCTCAACCGGAAGTACCACTTTACTGAATATTTTTTCATTTTTTGTTGTTGCAATTTTCTCAAAAATTGCTCAAACGATTTTCTTTAAACTTGGTATATCAACTACACATACAAAGAGCTACTTTTTTTTATTTAGAACATTTTCCCGGGAAAATTCATTTAAGGGCCAAATGAACTTTGTGAAAAATTGTGTTTAACATCAACTTTATTTTGTTCCATCAGTATAAACGGACAAAAACAAAATGGTGGACTTACTTTACATCTTGCACATCTATATTATTCCTATGCCTTCCTTTTTCAATGATGCAAAGAAATTCCTACGTTTTTCTTTTTTAATTCTCTGTATTGTTTCTCTTATTGAAATAAACTTGCCATTAAAATGCAATAGAAGTAGCCGTTTCTTTTGAGACTACATTTACTCAATTTTTTTTGTAAGAAACGATAAAACAAACTAATGAAATCTCCTTCATTACGCTTATTGTGTAGGGAGTGTGAATGTCATACCACGAGGGACTGCTTCAATGAATAGGTACTAAATAGGAATGAGACTCTTTGATATACCACCAATGGTTATCTAAAAGTTATCTATTGAAGAAGGTAGTCAACTGCAGTCAGCAGCAATGAGAAAAGTGGCCTTAATCAACCAGAACCACCATCTAATAATAAAAAGTAAAACTAAATTTGATTTAAAACACTCACGCCAACTCTTACTTCTAAATTAATACAATTTAATCAAGAATTTTCTTTACACAAAATTACAATGTTTAGTTTGGCTAGCCATAAATATGGTGGTAGGGATTTTACTTGTATACCTGAGCGCCCTTATGTGGAGCGTTGTATATCGAAAAGAGTGGGCAAATTTAAAATTAAACTAACGGACAATGATGCGGGGTATCACATCCGAATAATGTGGGTTATCAATTTTCATTCTTTTCAGAAAAATATTACAAATAAAAGTGATAGGTATTTATGTGTATAAAGTTTAAATATAGTATATGAAGTTTAAAGAAAATCGTTGGAACCGTTTTAACAACAACAAACAGTAAACTGGAAAAATCATTTTTTAGTAAAGTATAACTTTCGATTGAAACGATTTTTTACGATAAGCTTATTTTCAAGAAGATCTCATGGTTTTCAATTTTAACGAAATATTAAGTTTGAACATTCTCCGAGTTTTTTGGTTTTTTAAAATATGCTGTTCCCCCACACAACAATTGCTAAAAACCACTTTTTTTTGGACTCAGGGACCTCAAAATGGATATTTAGTGAAAACAGGATTATAATACTCCTCGCACTAGATTGTAGATTGTTGTAAAGGATTATCGCACTGCGACCAGAAAGATCTATTGTGCTCCCCGGAGCCTTCTCCAATGCACAGCCGGCCTCCAAGAAGTGTTCTCTAGCTAGAGACAACACTGCTCATCACTGTACAGTGAGTTGTAGAGGCTCCTAGGAAGAGAAAATTTACGGGCAGCATGCTGGATTCGAATCCAGGACCTCCGTGTTGTTAGTCCAGCGCGCTACCACTGAGCTAATCCCTTCCTTCTCCCTTGGCTTTCGCCAATTAACTAGGACGGAGACCCTAGTTTGTGTACTGTGTGTTGTCCTTGTCTGTTTAGGGTAGAGTGTATGTAGTTTAAGTGTATTGTGTACTGTTCTGATGAAGTGCTTTGAGTACTGAGCTATGCTTACCCGTGGCGTCGCTACTCGCCAAGTAACTGCATGCAACAGATACCCCTTGCGGGCATTCCTTGCACTAACTGTAAGGTAACTCTCCAGGCACAAATAAGGTACACCTGAGATGGTTGCACTGGATGGAGGCCTGTCTCGGGGATAACCAGTGAAGCAGAACGTGCAGCTATTGGGAGACTGGCTCCAACGCAATATAATGGGTTTGAGGAAAGAAAATGGTTTGGTTAAGATGAATAAACTAGAAGTGAAGTTGAACACTGTATAATATAAAAGCAACACTGGCTGCCTGAACGTTACACTAAAATATATGGAATGGTAGTGAGAGGTGAAGAGAAGTTGATGATGCTTTGTGACTGCTTCATGAACTCTGCTATAAGACTTCTGAATACTTTCCCGTCGCTGTTTTAAGCAGTTTTGACCACTCTAGACTGGCCTAAACTAGAGCGTATTCCCTGTCTCTCTCTCTCTCTGCTTTGGATCCTTCTCTTTGGATCCTATAACAACAAGCATGAGGCTTTTTTGGGTGTGAGCCCAGGGACATACACAGTAAAAGTATGATGCCAAAATTGTGTAAAAGGAAGACCAAAGTGTCCCTTAGCCTGAGTAGGAACCAGATTTCTCTGGTGAAGGGGTTATTTACGGGTCATGGTAGGTTCACAAAGGATCTGTACAAGGCGGGGGGACTAATAAGCTTGGAACCCTTGTGCAGACTGTGTCAGAAGTTGGAGAAAACGGCCCCCACCTGCTCTTTGATTGCGTAGCAATAACCAAATTGCGATACGAAACTTTGGTGTACATTGCGACCTGAGGAGATAGTGACACAAAAAGATCTAGTGATGAAAGCCTTTCAACTCTTTAGGAGGGGAGGGTTCATCTACTAGACAATAAGCCTATAATGGCTGCGGTGTCCGGGGGTATAGCCCACCCGAAGTGGAAATCTAATCTAATCTCTAATAGTAAGTAAAAACTGATTGACCAGAGGTATGTCTGTAAGTTTGTTTAAATTTAAATTTGCATAAAACTTCCTTAATCCCATTTCCTGGTTCACGTAACAACATAAAGATGGCGCTAAGGTGTTGAAATTTAAACAAAATTACAACGAAAATAGGAGTTCATTTATTAGAACAATAATTCACTGCCATTTTTGTCAGTGTATTATTCTTTCACAGAGAAATATATTATATATCACTTGTAATAAATTCCATGGGTTAAGTTATAAAAGATCATACCTTGGAATAAGCACTAAGAAAACGTAAAATATCTTTTATGTAATTATATTTTTATTTATTTATTTTTTTTGTAATATTTTGACAAATATATTAGTCACGATAATATATTCACCCAAAGTATGAATACAGTGTTGCAATAGTAGGAGCTTAACAAGCTAGCTCGCTTTAAATACCAAATTCATTAGCCCGCCTTAGTGACTACATCCCGTGACTAAGGATAATTCAATGTCTTTAAAACCTTTTAAAATACTACTACCTAGAGTGTTTTGCACGCCCTAAATTATGTCCTTTATAATTTACTTTTATACTTGAGTAGTAGCTGAAGGGCTACGCCCCCTTGGCCCCACAACAATCATGCATTTTTTTTTTATTATCTCTTACTTTAATAAAATATATGTTTTAAAGTCCCTTGAGTATGTAAAAAATAAATCTGGTAGTATGGAAGAAATGATTATATTGTAGGCCAGCAGAGCGTACCAATAATACTAAACAAATTGCGTATAACGTATGAAATTTTACGCCACGAATTTTGCACAACTATGTAAAATCAAGTTTGTTTTTTTTTCCTTCTCTCACTCCTAGGTAAGAGGAAGTGTTGTAATCGTGTCAAATTTTCGATATCATGTTTACATCGGAAATATCCATTTTGAAGTCCCCTGAGTCCAAAAAAGTGGTTTTTGTAGAAAATGGTCTGTGTGTGTCTGTATGAGAACAACATAGCTCAAAAACTAAAAATCGCATTAAGTTCAAAGTTGATATTCCGGTTTAGGTATCACCATGGGATCTGACAATAGGCTAACTGTCAAAATTCCTCAACCGGTAGTACCACCTATTAAGTGTTTTTGTTCCCCACTTTTTTGCAATTTTCTCAAAAATAACACCAACGAGATTTTTCTTTGAACGTTTGCAATTTCAACTACACACACACAGAGCTACAATTGTTTACGTGTTACATTTTTCCGGCAAAATTCATTTAAGGGCACTTTTGGTGGAGGGGTTGGGTTACAGTTTCCTCTAACGTGCTATTTCAGTTCATTAGACAATACTATTATCTAAATAATATTAATTAGAATTAAATATGTTGTTGAGATTCCGAGTTTGAAAAATCGAATGACCGGAAATCCGTTTTTATTGAAATCTACTTTTCACTTTTACTGGCATTTTCTCGGAAACGGGCCCAACGATTTTCTTTAAACAAGGAATGTGAACTACACATATAATGAGCTACAACTTTTATTTGAAACATTTCTCTGGGTAAACTCATTTAAGCGAGCTTTTTGGGGAGGTTTAGGGTTATGTTTGCCTCTAAAATAGTGCTAACTTAATTGATTATACAATTCTACCATCTAGATAAAATTAATTAGAAATAAATAAATTGTCAAAATTCCGAGTTTGAAAAAATTAGTAAACCGAAAGTGAGCTTTTACTGAACAGTTTTTTAAGTTTTTGTGATTTCCTCGATAAAAACACTGACGAATTTCATTAAATTTAATATACTATCAATTTTTGTCAATCACTATTTTTAAAACTGCAGTAAGAGTAAGTTGTATGAGTGTTTCATACCAGATTTTTTTTTTTGCAAAAATGTTTCAAATAAAAGTAATATGCATTCATTGTATAGATAGTATACAATGCATTTCAGGTTGATAAATTTCGCCGGAAACTTTTGTGTCTAATGCGGTGATTAAATTGGATTAACAAAAAAGGAGGGGGAACCCTCGTTCCAAAACTACCAACGCTAAGAGGTGTATTATGGATCCCTGTGGTTATAGCGCATCCTTTACTTTGGGCCCTCTTAATCAGGCCTAAAAAAGCGGAAAACTACTCCGCTATGAAGTTCGTGGCTTCAGGATTGTTTTTTCCCCAGTTGACCGGCACACTCACAAAGGATGTGTACTTGAGATTTCCTGCTCGGCTTTGCAGAATCGGCATAACGTGTTATCTGCAAGTAGTAATTGGTCGCATGTGCCAATTTCAGCCTATAATGCCCTGTTAATAGACTCCACTATTACTTTTATGTCCTTCCAGCTATGGCTCAGTAGGTCCCTGGTAAATTTAGGTAAATGTCTTATAATAAAGAGTTTAGCCTGCCTCTGTCTTGGTGTTCTTTCCTACCATTGCAGACGCTGGTCTTCTATCCAATTATTGATAGAAACTTAAATTAAGCTCTTGGGCAACCCGCAGAAAAGCTCGGGGCCACAAAGGTGTCATACGAGCCATTTCGAGCATCCACCTCGTTTAGGGCAGTTTAGGCTGTCCCACACTAGTCTTGAGACTGCCTGACGATTGGAGTATAACTGGCCAATCTCCTACCCTCTAATCCTTACCTTATAATCTCCTTCGCGCAATAATTGTAACGCCACAACTTCGACCTGGAAATTCATCTCTACCAGTAGTGCAAATTTACTGAATATTATTTTACCATTTTTGTTGTAAATTTCTCAAAAACAGCTCCAGCGATTTTCTTAAAAACTTCGCATACTATCACATGCATAAAAACTTATCACTTTCGAGACATTTTGCGTGATAGTCGGCTTCTTTTTGAGGTCATCGACCGGTTTCGGGCGTTCGCCCATATTCAGGATGCGTTTTGTCAGACAGTGTGATAACACAGACTTGCACATAGCAAATTCAGTTTACACACTCCTTTACTAACTCTTAGTGTGTAAACTGAATTTGCACTGTGCAAGTCTGTGTTATCACACTGTTCTGACAAATGCATCCTGAAGATGGATGAAACCTGAAACCGGTCGATGGCCACAAAAAGAAGCAGGCTATCACGGAAAATGTCTCAGATGCTTTCCAGCTCTGCGGAACCAACCACAACAACAACTTATCTCTTTTGATTGTAACATTCTCCGTGGGGAAAACTGATTTTTGGGGAGTCCTGGTGGAACAGCCACACTAAAATATAGTCCTCACAAGGTCCGCCCAAATCGTTGTCCAAAAACCCCCGCATGTTCCGGCACCCACGCAAATGTCAGCCTTATTCCGTGCACCCACCTCGGTTGAAGCAGTTAGGCAGTCTAACACCAGTCTCTGAGACTATTTGGTATGAGGAAAGTTTCTTGAAAGCTGCTTGGTTACAGACCATTGGCTAAAAATATTTTGTTTATATTCAGGGGACTCCCCAACACATGTATTTCCGGTGGATACTCAATTTTGAAAATCTGGCGCGATCGCAAAACTTCCTCTTACTAGGAGTAAGAGAATGTAAAAAATAAATAAAATAAAACATATGGGTGATTGTATGAACAAAATGTAATTTAACAAAAAATGTAAATGTGATTGTAATAAAAAAATTATTTTACTTTTTTTGGGTGAAAAATTGGTGGAAATCACACATTTTGTAGAACACTAAAAATAGGCTGCCGGTTAGGGTTTGTAATTGTGTGTTAGTAGAGTTTGTAATGTGCTTTTTATACGTGTGTAGTAGTTTGGTAAGGTGTTGTTGTGTGAGGTAGCCTATTTCTGCCAGGTTATGTTACCCCGCTTGGTCTATGCTCCTGGTGGCAAAAAACAACACAAAAATCTAATAAAAAAAGAACCGTTGGAAATTTAAGCAATACTAGAGGAGGAGCGGTGGGGGGCAGTATTCGGAGTACGGTTATCTGACCATGTCTAACACTGGAGCAGATAACTGCAACCATATTTCTAAACAGTACAGCAACCCCCGGCATCCTATCACCGCACATAAACTTAACAAGCCAACACCACTTGGCTAACAATAAATCTACCACTATTTCACTTAAGATGCCCGCAAAGGTTTTTGGGTAAAACATGGGTGGGAGGTGTATGAGAAGGAGTAAAGCACACAGTAGATGTATTGGCATAGTACAGCTAGTCTGACTGTATGACCAGACCCAATGGTAGCTTCTACTTAATATTTAGTTGGGGATTTACATTGCACATAACAAAATAAAAACGGATGTAATACACCTTTTACTACAATTATACACAATTTTATCCTAATATGTTTACTAGTTTGTGTTCATTTATTATCATTCAGTTCGAATTGATTTTTATTTACTTTAACTTCACTTTAGGTTTGTCCCTTGATTAAGAAAATTAAAAAAAAAAAATTAAAAATTCGTATTTCAAAATGCCCCTTAGTGCCAAGGATGTCGCATATGCTGTAGCATTTATTGATGACGGTCACTCGATCACCTATGCAACCACATTGCTACTGGTGTTCCCTACTAAACTCTACGAGATGCAGTGCAGCGTTACAGTGAAACAGGCCAGGCTCTCAGGGCGTCCAAGGGACACTGAATTGTGGGTCCAACCTTTTTCTGGCACTGACAGTTTTACAAAAATCATCGTCTGACAGCTGTTAAAGAAGTTCATCGCCTCGTGAAGAAGTTTGAGGTGTTCAAATTGCTGAGAGAACAGCTTGAAGGAGATTGGAATGAGCAAGGTTTGATGTTTTTTTTTTTTTGTCCCACTTGTGAGGGCCACAACAAACCAGGGAGCACCTAATTTCTCGCCTTGAGTTTTGCTCGGCAATACATCGTCAATTGGTCTATCGAAGAAGTGGGCAAGTGTATTTTGTTTACTGACGAGTCCCCGATTTGCCTTAAGGGCTCCAGTACGGCCGTGAACGAGTGTGGGTGGAGAAGAGGTAAGAGATTTGCACAATGCAATTTTGTTCTCACTAGGCCTTTCTAAAACGAGGCTCTTTCATAGTTTGGGCAGGTATTAGTTTACAAAGGCGTATGCAGTTAGACAGCTGACAGGTGTTGAAGTAGATCGCCTCCAAAAGAAGTTTGAGGTGTTCATATTTCTGAGAGAACAGCTTGATGGAGATTGAATGAACAAGATTTTGATGGCTTTTCGCCTCACAAGAGGGCCAAAATAAATCAGGGAGCACCTAATTTCTCGGCTTGAGTTTGCTTGGCTACACATAAGTTTGGCCTATCGAGCAGTGGGCAAGTGTATTGTTTATGGACGCTGTCTCGATTTGCCTTAAGAGCGCCAATCGGCCGTGAACGTGGACTCTCACCAAGCGACAAGCTCAAAAGCTAAGATCTATAGAAATGGATTACTGACGTAGGTTTGCGCACTTCTGGGAAAGCGCAACATGAAAGTGTCAGAAGAGATTAGGAATTATGGAAGTTAAAAACGATATTGTAGTCCGAATAAAAACAAAGAACACTTACATGGGCATGGACACATCCTGCTACGTATGGAAGACAAGAGTTGGCTCAGGAGATGTATGAGATGGGCAGCCAAAAATTTAATAGAATTATAGGTAGCCCAAGACAGGACTGGTTGCGCACAGTATTCAGAAGTTCATGGCTGGTTGGGGACTGCAAGACAGCGATTGCCGGGAGAGAGATACCTGAGAAAATAAGATTAACTGCAGTAATAGATAGTGGTGTGAGTGTTTCACACCAGATTTTCGATAACAATGAGCTTTTCCTTTAAAAGAAAATCCATTCTTCTTGAAATTGTCCTTAATAAGAATATATTTAAATAGGTTAATTCGGTCTTGATAACGATGTTGCTTGGGGCTAGTTTTTTAACTTATTTATTTATACTTTGTTAAACAGAGAGTGGGCGTTTCATTTAAGTTTCCGTTACACTAATTTGCATAATATACTGCTTTGGTGAATTTAAATATGTTATTACTTTCATTTACTTTCTCTTACATGTTAGAGGAAGTATCGAACATTCTCTTAGCATTCTTACACGAAAGTATCGAACAAAATCCATCAACCGGAAGAGCCACTTTACTGAATGTTTTTTTTTCTACAGATTTTCGTGATTTTTCTCGTATACACCAGCTTGCCTTCTGCCTTCCTTCTCTTCCTTACTGTGACTTCTGCTAATTTCCGAATGATTCCCTCACTGGAATTATATGACAAGGCTGAGTTGTGTTTGTTCCTTTCGGCAAACCTGCCTTGCTACCTGATCTGCTTAAACTCTTGATTAAGAGACATTGGCCTAAATTTACCAGGGATCTACTGAGCCATAGCCGAAGGGACAAAAGTGGGTCTATTAACGGGGAATTATAGGCTGAATAGGCACATATACCAATTACTACTTGCAGATAACGCCTTATGCCGATTCTGCAGGGTAGAGGAGGAAACCCCGGTACACATCCTTTGTGAGTGTGCCGGCCGAATGAGGAAAATGTTTCTTGAACTGGGGACAAGCAATCCCGAAGCCACGAGCTTTATGACGGAGCCACTTCCAGTGCTAGGCCTGATTAAGAGGGCAGAGCTGAGGGATGTGATATAATATTAGGGACCACTAATTGTAGGCTGCATCGTCACGAGACTCTGCTCCCCCCTTTTAACAATCTAATTAATCTAGCCTTTCTGCTTCGTCATTCCCCTTTATATCAAACTGGCTAGGTATCCATTACAAAATAGCCTTCCAGCAAGTCATCAATAATTTGGTAATCATTGCGCGTCCCTGATAAATATTGCCAGACTCATTTACATAGTGGATGGAACCACATGGTGAGTGCTTGAATTACGGCATAAGAGTTAACGAACAACAATAGTTGGCTTTGGCGGCGTCCCGAGCCTGCTGTTGACGTGTCATCTGGCACATGACTGTCAGGCATCCAGTCATGGACAGCTTCACAGCATTCATCCTTATGGATGAGCTCAGTTGGTTTTCGGCAGTCCAAAATGTTCATCGGCGGTCCGGACAAGGCTGTTAGTGAGACGTTGCTGTGTCTTTCACGGAGCTCTCTCGGGCATCTGCTTGGATCCCTTACTGGACATTGTGGTTTAGAGAGACATCTCTACGTAATGGAGAATCCATATTGTATATCTGTGAGACAGAGGAGGAAACACCCATCCATCTTATGACTGATTACCTGGGTTGTGAGGAAATTAGGTCAGGACTTTTGGTCGGAATAGGATGTCTGTGGAAGAGCTTAGGCTAATTCCCCTTAAGGTTATTGTCCGATTTATTCGGACTGTGGTGAATCTTAGATGGATTAGATCCGGGTCTGGATTTTTGTTGTAGACCCGGTTTGTTATTGTTTTTCTTGGGGTAGCTATATGGGCCCAGTTAGGCTTTGGATAGCGTAGGGTTTGGTCCCTCCCACAGACAAATAATAATAAATAATGGCCTTGGCGGCTCTTGTTTTACTTGTCTCCAAGGCTAGGAGAATAATCCTTATTTATCCATCAAACTTCGTAGAAGTTTTACTAACCGGCATTAAAATCTGAAAATTAGAGGCGTAAACTCCAGTTCATCCGCATTTGTGCCGAGCCATCTGTATAGACATGAATCCAGCTAAATGAAGGGTATCTCTCATGTTTTGTTTCAAGTGCGATCGCGTCTTCCATGCGGATGTTGTGGACAAGACCCAGACACGCTTCAGAAAAATTGGTAGGTCTAATCTTCGGGGAAAGTAAAAAAAAAATAATGATATTATAGAATTACCTTGTAATGTTGTGTTGTGGCCATGATTGAAAAAACACGCACACGCACAAATCGAAATATACTGTACAATGATCGTAATACTTGAGTCAAGGAATTGTGCTAAAAGATTTTTTAGAAAAATGGAATTATTGCTGCGATGAAAACAAAATCCAAAGGAAAAGGAAGAATTTATAGTGTTTATTGTACGTTAAGCGTAAAAACCCTGGCAGCACGTATTAGACCTAAACTGACAGCGTCTCTCATATATGCCATACATACTGGCACGTCACACAACCTACTCACCCTGTCTGTTTTTAACACCTTATATATTATATATATATCTCTCTAATATATATCTTTATATATCTCAATGCACTATAGTTATTGAAGGCTTTTAACACCAAAATAAAAGCTATGCAGCGAGAACTCGAACCCGGGTGTGATAACCAGATCATGTAAAAACGGAACTAAATAGATTTAACAAAAAAAAATCTGGTGTGAAACACTCACAAGACTTCCTCTTACTAATACAAAGAGAGAAACACTTTATTGAGAATTATTACAATTCGTCTAATGGAGTTGCTCAACTATATTGAGTTGCCAAACAACACAGCGTACTGATCATTAGGTTTTTTATTTCTCATTTTTTGTGGCAATTTTCTCAAAAATAGTGGCGACGATATTTTTTTAAACTTGATATATCAACTACACATACATTGTGTATTTTTACACACATAGTATTGTAATTTTTATTTGAAACATTTCTCTGGGAAAATTTATTTAAGGGGACTTTTGGGGGAGGGGTGGGGTTATGTTTTCCTCTAAAGTGCTATTGCAGTTTATTACACAATTCTATCATCTAAATAATGTTAATTAGAATTAAATATATTGTTGAAATTCCAAGTTTGAAGCAAATTGGATGACCAAAAAATTGCGTATTTTACTAAAAAGTATTTTTTTTAGTTTTCTGATATTTTCTCTAAAAACGGCTCCAACGATTTTCTTTAAACTAAATATGTGAACTACACGTATAAAGAGCTGTAACTTTGATTTCAAATATTTCACCGGATAATATCATTTAAGGGGGCTTTTGAGGGAGGGTAGGATTATGTTTTTTCATTTAAAATGCTATCTTAGTTTATTATACAAATTCTACGAACTAAACAAAATTAATGATTAAATAAATAGATTGCCAAAATTCTGAGTTTCATGAAAATTAATAAATCGGAGGTACGTTTTTTACTGAACAGTTTTTTTTTCAGTTTTCGCGATTTTTTCCATAAAAATACCGTCGAATTTCATTAAATTTGGTATATACTAAGTATAGAATTTTTGTCAATTACAATTTTGTAAACTGCAGTAAGAGAATGTTGTGTGAGAGTATCAAACCAGATTTTAAATTTATATATTTATAGATATAAGAAAAAATAAAAAAATTAAAATAAACCAGTTTTAAAAATATTAACTTTTCTATTGTGTTCGTGATGGCAGTAGAATGATTTATGGCATGTGTAGAGCAGAAACTGTTTAAAAGGTAACCTGCTTTGCAATAGTCTGTGGATTTATCTGTCTGTCTGTCTATTTCTCGCTCTCTCTCTCTCTCTCTCACACACACACACACACAAACGCATACATTCATTCATAGATCAGGGTGTACTAAATGTGTTAGTGCATTCCTATATGTTACCCAGATTCCTCTTTTTTTACCTACTTCATATCATGGCTACATAAACTTCTCACACATACGTACACAAAAAAAAAATATAAAAATCGTCATGAAGAAAGTCATTTTGGCCGTGACACCACGGCCCCTAAAGGGGATTTAGTAGCTTTTCTCGCATCAGTAGCTAACAGCCAGGAATCTATTATAATAGGATTTAATGATGGCCAGAACAAAAGGAATATTTAGATGTTTAAGGATTGAAAACATCATAATTTCTATTGTTACAATTGTGAGTATCATTGCTTTATGGCCAGCTATTCAAAATGCAAAACAATTGAATAATATATACAGAGATTACTTGCTAACATCGTGTTGAACAAAACAAGAATTGTAATCAATTGAGGAAACTTGTCAAAACAGGGTCGTGGGGGGGGGGGGGCACAGGAACTTCAAAATTGATATTCGTTTAAGTACCATCACCACAATTGAAATAAGGGTTTGGGCAAAATCCATCAACTGGAATAGCGAATTTACTGAATTATTTTCCTTGATAATTGAGAGTTTCTGAGGGGTATACTTTATGGAGGAACTGTAGAGAATAGACAGGAACCATAACACGAATTCGACCGTCTGAAGAATACAGACTAAATCGTGATCCATCTGTGAAGAGAACCCACTGCTCCCCTCCCCCCACTCATTGCTTGATAATGATCTGGAATTATACTTCCATAGTTTTAGAAAACGCACATCCACCTTTTCTCAGATTGCACTATTGCACCAATCGGAAATATCACTTCACCACTGACCACCTATCTCATAATTTCGCCAGGAAATCAATTTCTCCATACATGTCCTACATTGTTTTGTAAAAGGGCGTGCCAGGTGGATTTTTAAATAGAAGGTTGACAAGTACTCCGATTCTCCGAGCGGCTTTTTGAGTTGTAATATCATGTGGCACTAAGTTTCCCACAGTTTTGAGATGGCAGTGTCTTTAGACATTGCCAGTTCTGCAGCAAGTGCTCGAGTATTTTTGGTTGGATTTGGCTAGGACAGCTTCCCGTAAAGGCTCATTAACATCCTGTGATTGCCGCCCTGAACCTGTCTTTCTTTCTTTCTAATATCGTATCACCACATTAAATTTTTTTGAAACTAACACCGGGCATTTCGCTGATCAAGAACATCTTCCCCTTCGATTTCACATAGAGTACGCGTAGCTTCAGCAGTTGTACACTGTTTTTTCTTTCAACAGTGATGTAAAATTAGTAAGACACAGTCATGGTTTTCATAAAGAGGACATATTATATGTATATAAACTCTCAACACTATCTAAAGATTAATTTAATATCGTCTTTGTAAACATCAGACGTATGTAGAGGTGTTTTAAAGTCCATGTTACTTCTTTCGTTTGCTAAAACATTCACTTTTTCTTTTTATACACCCCATTATTTGTGGGATTGATGTGGATGATCAAATGAATGTCAGTTAAAAACACTAAAAGTGGTGTGTAATGAGGTACGAGGAGGCATGGTGTATATTTGGATAGGCCAGCGGTAAAGGGTAGATGGCACTGGTCCAGGGCTGGACTCCAAGATCTAAGTTCTGCGGCAGGGCGATCAGATCAACTACAGTAACACATCTACCATACTAGACCTAATTTTCCTCACTTGGTGTTGCACTCTCCCCCCTCTCAGGACTTAGAATTCTTAGTCTCACATACACACTAACAAACCTAAATACAACCAGAATTCTTACTTACACCACGGCACGTTTGATTGATAATTTTTTTTTTTGTACTTAGTTTCACTCCTTTTAGAGGAAGTATTGTAATCGTGTCAAATTTTCGATATAGAGTTTTTACTGGAAATACACGTTGTAGCTCTTTATATGTGTAGTTCACATACTTAGTATTTAAGAAAATCGTTGGAGCCGTTTCAAAGAAAAATAGGCAAAAATTGGTGAAATACTTTTCAGTAAAAATGCACTTTCGGTCATCCATTTTTTAACGGTCTCTCTCTCTCACTCACATTCTCTTTACTTTTTGTGGAGTGAACAATATATCTCCAAAACAAAAATTTACAGAATGCTCAAACTATGCATTCAGTTTCGCTACAGCTACCAATGCATCTGACAAAGAGGTTTTGGGTAAAATCCAGTAACCAAAAGTACGATTTTACTGCAAGTTTTTGGTTTGTTCTGTTTATCATGATTTTGTCTTACAGCCACAACGATTTTCTTGAATCTTTGTGTACTATCTACATACATTAATATTTATCAATTTATTTGAAATATTTTTCCGGAGAAAACTGATTTTTTGGTTTTGGGGGGAACAGCCATTGGGGGGAAACAGCCATTAGGGGAACAGCCATTAGGGGAACAGCCATTAGGGGAACAACCATTGGGGGGAACAGCCATTGGGAGAACAGCCATTGGGGGGAACAGCCATACTAAGCTTTCCTCTAAAGTACAACTTCGATATGATATATGACACTACCATACCATTGATACTAAAATATATTAAAATCATTGCTGGAATTCCAAAATTAGTCTTCCAATAAGAAGTGCGATTTTACGCTTACTAACCAATCATAGAACTAGATGAGCACTTAGGCCACACCACGCCCACTAACAACCTATCACCGATTTCGACAACCTCCTAATCCACACCGTTATCCCCTCCCTTGAACTTAGCATCCAAACCGATAACTCAAGTTTCGTTCCACCCTTCTTAACCTAGCATCCAAATAATTGACTACATTTTCTTTCTACCCCCTCCCCCACTTAAGCTATCATTCAAACTGATGACTCCAATTTCTTTCCACCTCCCTACCGATGGTAGAACCAGAAAGCTCATCCCCACTTTACACAACAAGATGGTGAAACCTAACGCTCTAACACCGCTCACCGCCCCTCACCTTATTCGTGGCTGGAGGGGTATTTGTATTTTATTTTAGTAAGAAAAAATGTTTAATTATATACTGGGATTCGATCCTACACTCTTTATGTTGGAAGTCCACCACCTTAAACCAATCGGCCATAGTAGTCCTCTCGCTAGCTGTACTTTTCAACGTGCACTTCTACTCTTAACTTCCCCATCCCTCGCATCATCACCTTACTCTGGATGAGTGGGGAATTATTTTCATTTATAAGAAAAAAAAGCTTGTCTTACCTGCGATTCGATCCTATAATCATTAATTGGAAGTCCATCATCTTACCAGTCGGCCAAATGGTCTTCTAGCTAGCTATAGTTTTCAACGTACACTTCTATTTTAACTCCAACCCCCACATTATCATAACTTCATTCCCCTCACCCAACTCACAAATAATTAAATTATAATTAAAAAAAAATTGACGGAGTGGCATCTAAATTTTACGCATAAAATAATAATAATACAAAGATTTACATACCCCTCTCCAGGAATCCTTTTGCTGTAACGACACGCACATACCGACCACTCAATGAGAACTGAATTTCAGAGAGTATAACTAATACATCACACTAAACTAATAACATCCCCAATCCCATGACGTCACAGCTAACATTACCACTGCCTTATTGATTAAAAATATATCTAATACACACATCGATTTATTTTATATATAACAAAAACCACTGCCTTCTAATAAATACATTATTCTCACTCATATAACGTCAGATTTGGCAAACCCCAAACCATTTTAGAGCTTGTAATATGGAAGCTCAGTGCTCTAATGGCTGCTTGACTATCAGACAGGATTACATTCTCCTGGTTCCAATATCCTCTATCTTGGTTAAATTGAACGCATCTTTCTAATTGCTTGCATTTCCACCTGGAAGATGCTGGTAAACTTACCCATGGGTTCTGAATGTTTGGTCGTTGCCCAAAACATCTTCGCCACATTTAAGTGCGACTTTACTGATTATTTATTTATTTTTATCATTTTTTTTTGCGGCTTTTTCAAAACGGCTCCAACAATTTATTTATTTATTTTATAACTTCTTATACTGTCTACGCAGATAAATTCCAATCACTATTATTTTTAACTTTTTCCCGGGTATTTTTTTTTTTTTGGGGAGAGGGACCTAATTTTTTTTTGTTATAAATAATATTTATAATAATAATTGAGTGAACCGAAAACATAGCCAAAACATATTAATACCGCTATACATCATATATATATATATATATATATATATATGTTTATATTTTCTGGGTGAATACATAAAGTAGCTGAATGAGCAGACAGCGGAGTTAAATGATTCCCAGCTAACTTTGTATCAACAATAATAATAATAATAATAATAATAATAATAAATGGTTATTTATTTATAATACACAGTTTACATGAAAAATTCAGATTATGATAAAAAGAACTAATAACCCACATTCTCATGGTCAGAGCTGACCGACTGAGGAGTTGACATTCTACAAAGTGTGTAAATTGAAATTTATTTCAAAAATAAAAAAGTAAACAAAATACTGATAACAATAGTGAAACATAAATAAATGAAAGTCTACTTCTAATAAATAAACTAATACTTCATGTTAATGCGAAAAAAAATAACAAAAAACAAAAAAGCAATTAATAAACAAAAATTAATATATACTTTTTGCTCTAAATAACTAGAAATTAAATTCTTGAATCAAGGAGAACCTATACTGCCAGGCGGATTTACAATAATTAACAAGTCTACGCCAATCCTTACCATTAAGAAAATCAATAAATTCTTTATAAGTTAATTTATTTTTATTAAAATACAGAACCCTAAACTCTGCTAGTATCGGGCATATCGCAATGAAATGGTAAACATCTTCATTTTCCCGCCTGTTACACAGAGAACACAATTTTATGGCTTCACCGAAGCGGTATCTATTTAAATATAGCAACTCTCCTCTTACTTTTAATATCCAACTAGCAGATTGACTGTCAATGTTATGAACAAAATTATTTTTTTCTAAATATTTGTACAGAGTATGATTCTCACTGTTAACAGATTTACATTTATAATCATTTAACATTTTGGACTTCACCTTATTTAATATTTCACTTAATTTAATTTTTCTCTCAATAAACAAATTGAAATCAATACTATAGTTAGCACAAAATTGTTGCCAGTCTTTATACCAAAACACCTTCCTGTTGACTATTTCATTAACTAACATATTAGGGTACCTAGACTGTGGTAAATTAAAACATCTATTTACATATTTGAGGTGGAGTTTAACAGTATGTACAAATATAGGTAGAACTTCAGTTTCCAAGTACAAGAAGAAATCAGGCGTGTTACGAGGCAAGCTGAAAACTTTTTAACAAAACCTTTTAAACAGATTTCTAACGCTTGATACATCCTACATCCCCAAATTTGAGCAGCATAACAAATTATCGATCTCGACACTGTATAAAATATACTTAGTTTGGAAGAAAAGGCAATGTGTTTGTTGAATATAATTCTGTTAAAGGCACTAATTGCAAATTTTGAGAGTTCAATTCTCTCCTTAAAATGAGATTCTAAGGACAAGTTTAACCCCTAAATATTTATATTGTTTGGTAACTGTGATAGGCTCATTTTTAAAATACCACTTTTCGCCTCTACCAGGTCTTCCCCCATTTCTGAACACGACTATTGCAGACTTCTTCAGATTTACTTCCAAATTCCATGTTTTACAGTAATTTTCTACTGACTTGATCATACTCTGAAGGCTGACTCTATCTGAGGCGAGCAGAACAACATCGTCCGCATAAGCTAGCATTTTTATTTTAGTATGCTGTACTCTAATAGAGGGTGAATACATAAAGTAGCTGAATGAGCAGACAGCGGAGTTAAATGATTCCCAGCTAACTTTGTATCAACAATTCACAGATATAATAAAAGTTAAGTCTGAACTGTAGTGGAAAACGTTTATTACTAGTGTCTTTAGTCTAACGATATTCTCTCTAGCTTCCATGTCAGTTCCCCTACCACAACCAAACTCTTTGCTAGCTAAATATCCTTCTTCTCATTTCAATTTCAACTAACTCTTTTAGATATCAAGTATTTATTTACTACAGGAATAAGAAATTTTTGTATTTATATAAATACAATTTCAACTGTTTATGTATTATGTGTCTGTCTATATGTCAACAGAAAATCAATAAAATCAGACCATTTTATACATTCAAGTTTTTTTTTTTTGTAATTTTCTCGAAAAAAAAAGTAGTTCCTCAGATTTTCTTTAAATTTGATATATTAAGCATACAATTTTTTTCAAATTTTATTTGAAAAATTTTTTGGGGGAAAATTCATTTAAGGATGCTTTCTGGGGGGAGTGTGGGGTGACGTTAGAGCTTTCCACTAAAGTAACATTTCAGTATAATATACGGTTTTACCACCTATAAATATTAATATACATCAGAAAGATTGAGAGGATTCTAAATTTGAAGAAAATCGATTAAATGAAACTGCGATTTTACAAAATAGTTTTTTGAGTTTTTTTTTTTTTTGGCATTCACAGGAAACGGTTACAAAGATTTTCTACAAATCTTTGCTGTATGAACGTTTGCTGCATAAAAAGAAACGTTAGAACGTTGCAATTTTTTAAAGATAAATTTCTCTTTATTAAATTGTATTAATTAGAGTAAGATAATGATGGGTAAGTGTTATATACCAGATTGTTTACTCTATTTAAATACTATATTGATTCTTTGTATCGCGTGGCGGGTGTTAGTGTAGTGGTTATGAGCATGGACTTGTAAGTGGGTGGTCCGTAGTTCAAGTCTCTTGCGTATAACTTTTAAATTTTATCTTCGTTTAAAAATCTGAGTTCATGAGGCAAGCTTTATCCCAGTCGTCCCCCCTGGACCAGGGTGGGTGAAGAAATAATAGTCTATGTAACTCAATTTTAGTACCTGTGGGTGCTGCTGGGTTGGAACCTTTCCTTTAAGCCCCATATTCAGTGGATTGCCTCCAGATGTCTCAGTTTGTACCAGCGAATCAACAGAGTTGCAGGTGGCGAATGGTGGCTGAAGACAGGTGTAGCTTTGACCATCTATAAGGGCGTGATACAGAATATTGCAAACTACGCAGTTGCCTGTAGGGCTGAGAAGCTTCACATGCAGTCGTACAGTGGCACTCTATTACAAATGCAGAGAGCTATTTTGTGCTCTGTAACTAGAGCCTACGCGATCACAACCACGCTGTTGCCATTGGATCTTCTTGCAGAGATAAGGGCCCAACTCACAAGAACAGGAAAGGAAAACAAACGTCCTTGATGATGAAGAGCTGTCCAGTCTGGTGCTTCTTTCATGATAAAGAATATGATCCGAGAGTATGAGATTGGGAAATGGCAAAGACATTGGGATGAAGCAGATAAAGCTTGATATCCTTCCATGTGAGTCCTTCCCGAATCTTCATCACAGATTGACGAACCTGTGGCTGGAGGTATCCCCAGGACCTGTAACACAATATTTTACGGGCATGGGGAGTTCAACTCTAAGCTCCATGAGTTAGGGTTGAAAGATTACCCCGAATTGTGAGTGCGGTGAAAGGGATATGATGCATCACGACGTTCTTTTCCGGTGTCCCCTCTTCGACGAGGCTAGAATCCAAATGGAATTCAAGCTGAGAAGAAGGGGAGAGAACTGCCAGGGGGGGATTGTCAAGAACCGACTAAAAGTGCCCAAAATTTTAAAGACTATTTTTAAAAATGAGTTTGCTCGAGAAGTGGCGGTTGAACGACGGGACTAGACGGATAACTCGAGGTCCGCCTCCCCGTGCCAGGGACGGTAACTTGCCTTCAGAGTAGGTAAAGTAGGCGTTAAAGTAGGCCGTAAAATAGGTGCTTCAGCACGCATCCACGGTACCTAGGTACTTGTAACATTAAGTCCGCCTGAAAAAATAGGCATTGCATTACTTATTTTACTTTGTATTGCGATCTGTTATCAAAAACTCACCTTATAACACGTAATAAATAAATAAATATATCGGAGTGAATGCAGTTAAATACAAGGACTGAATTGTTAGTACATTTGAATTTGAATTAATCAGTTGTGAAAATAAAATTAGAATAATGTACGAAAAAAAAAAGTATTGAACACTTCAATTTTAGAAAGATCAGAGGCTAGTGTGTGCGGATGAAGTTCCTGATTCTAGGTGTTGACTTTTAACAGAATGCTATTTCTTTTAATTTCCATGAAAAAGGGCATACAGACCTACATACGTACACATATAAAATGTAAAAAAATAAAACCTTTTTGTAGGAAACATATACACTAGGGATTTTGACAAAGCAAGTGGAAAAGTAAATTCTATTAAGCATTGTATTTGTGTGTGTGTGTGTGTGTGTGTGTGTGTTTGAGAAAAGAGATAAATTGATATTTAGAAGTACAACAGTTACTTGTTACAGACAATTTCATTTTTGTCGTCCTATACATATATGTTTAGGGGCGGGTGTTGGTGTAGTGGTTTTGAGCATGGACTTGTAAGTGGGAGGTTCCCAGTTTGAGTCCAGCGTATAACTGCTAAATTTTATATTGGTTTCAAAAATGTTAATAGTAAAGTAGGTGTTTCTTACACCGGTTAATGAGTCCGTCCACGACACCTAATTTAATAGTTGGACGGTAAGCCGTATTACTTTACTTTACTATATATATCTGTTTGCTTAGAAACAAAATTGGCACGATATACTCACACGTCTTTTTCTCAATCTAATCAACAAAATTTAATTTAAAAAAAATCCGTTTTTTTAAATTGTAACCTTAAAATGTTTGGTCAAATTGGACATAAAAATTTGTGGTAAGGGATTTTAATTGTAAATTTAAACTAATTGGACAGATTACCAACCAATAAACCTCTCTAAAATCATTTCTAGTTTCTCCTACTCCTAGTAAGAGGAAGAATTGTAATCGTGCCAAATTTTCGATATCGAGTTTTTACCGGAATATCAGTAGAAATTAGTTCGAGTTTTTTTTTTTTTAAGGAAATCTACGAAAAATTGAATGAAAGAATTCAGTAAAGTTCTATCTATCCGAATGATGGATTTTGCCTGAATCTTCATGTGTGTGTTACCATAGTAGTACTGAAACAGATCAGCATGTTTGAGCTTCCTGCGACTTTATTGGGGAAAAATTGTTTTTTTGGGGAGGGTTACTACTACACAGACATCACGCGTTGGTCTAGTGACTAACGCACTCGCCTTTCGTGCGAAAATTCAGGGTTCGATTCGTGAAGGCAAAGTCAGTTTTGACCCAGCATCGTGATGAAAAGTAGGAGGCTACATTCTTCTCATGATATCCCTTTCCTCTTGGTATTGGGGGGTAGTTTTAGGGCCGTACCTACCTCTCGGGTTTACCAGTCCCCCGTTGCAAGCAACGGGATCGTTTAACAAGAGAGGGATGTCACCACCATGAAGAGACTATTAGTGCCATACCTCTCCATGGCGGAAGTGCCCATTTAAGGGAAGATTGAGATACGCTCAAACAGCGCGCAAAGTGATCCCACAAAGTAGTCACACTTCACTCCCAGAAGCTAGTGAAGGCACCCCCTAGCAGGTTCTGGTGAACCGCGCACACCCAGCAAATGCGTCCCGCTATGGGCTGGCTGCACCGGGGTTTTAATTTATATTGCAGTGTTCTCACGCTCAACTCCTGACCACGGTCTTTTAGTTGTTGGTTTAAAAACACGGCCACTACGAATCCAACCTCAAGTGCAAGCAATTGGCTTGGAAACTGACGCTTGCGCGCGTAGTTCAGTATTTCAACTCTAACGAGCTAGCGTGACTGATCGCATGCCCGATGGATCTACAGATTCCATCTACTGATTCCTGTCTATTACCTCAAAAACAGGGGTTCAGTAACCCAGGATACTTACAGGCAACCCTGCAAGAGGAAAGGATCAGGATAGGATTGGTCGGGGTGAAGGATTCCCCAACCAATTAGAGCCACGAGGCTGATTGCACCCCGAAGGGTGGGCGATGGTGACGCCACATACCCACGCCCTAGTGGGAAGCTACAGTTAGTAGCGCCTTAGGTAGCGAAGGCCAGAACTAAACGGCGTGGGAACTGCAGTGAGCTTACCACACGCCCCTTCATTCAAATCGCCGTCTGATAAGCCCTGGCCCTTAATGGGCTGTTGCGCCATAGGGTTTTTTTTTACTAACTACATAATATTATTAAAAATTGGAAGCATTGATAGTAATCCAAATTTGAAAAAATCAGTTAACTCAGAAAATCAGTCAACTTTACAGAATTGTTTTTATTGTGTTATTTTTGGGGGGGAGTTTTTTCGAAAACGGCTAAAACGATTTTTTTTTTAACTTGAAAAGCTTACTGCACAGAAAAAGGAACATATCAATTTTTTTAAAACATTCCCCTCCAAAAAAAAAGATTTTAGCGTGTATATAAGTGTTTCACACTAATTTTTTTTAGTTTCTTAATTTTTTTTTTTAAATTAATTTTGTTTGTTTATGGTATAATAAAATTCTTTATTTGATTCCAAGTCTTGCTGATAACTTTGAAAACAAAGGGTGGGGGTGTCTGTAGCCTGTAAACAGTTCAGAATTGAAAGTTGACTACTATTTGTCGAACTTCTACCTAAAAGTACAAACTTTACCCTATAAATTGTTACAGAATTTACGATTATTACAGCAAAACAATCACTACGCTTCTTTTACAGAATTCTTTCTTTTCTGTAACACTTGCTTTTAGTATTAATAAAAATACTAAACTTTTTAAAAATTACATTTTACTTTCTTTCTTTTTTTTTATTATTACGTTAAATAAAATCACACTTCCGGTTTAACAAATTTTTTTTTTTGGACACTCTGAATTTTGGTAAACATATGCAATTTTATTTGATATTACTTAGAATCAAATAAATTATATAATAAATTGAAATAGCGTCTTTTAAAGGAAAATATAACCTCACATTCCCCCTTCCCCCAAAACGCCATTAAAATCGGGTGAAAAATCTGACACAAAATACCGGGTAGGATCTCTCATCAAGAGGACATATTCCCCACCATTTATGTTAATAAGTGCATTGAATAAAGAAAAGAAGTCAAGTTCAATAAATTCTAAGACATTTTCGAAAAACTTTATTCTTCGGTTTCAGAACACCGATAAAACGATGGCCATGTTGTTCATCATTTCCAGCTGGATTATCTTCAAGTTGTCCCAAGTCAAGGAATCGCTAAAATAGCTCTTGGGTTTTCAATAATTTTGCGAGTATAAAACTGACATGACATCAAAAGGCTAGAACAAACTGGGATTGCAATAAAATCTAGGTACTAGATCTGAACATTTAACAAGTTGGGAAGGGTAGGGAAATTATAGAAAACTATCCCTAGCCCCCCTAAAATCAAGACCAGAGAATGCGTAGAAAAAGAAAAGGACGATAATGAGATAAAACAAGAAGTAATGCGACTGGGAAGCTGCGACTTAATTACTTTCCAGTAATAAATACACAGTTGAATCTGGGAAGCGAGTGAACTAGGGCGATCACAGACCTATTTTCCTAGAAAGCAACGTCTAGGAAATGTTTGCAGAACATGAGAGGGCATAGTCAGCTGGAATCGAGCTAATCAATCTAATTTTTTTAAATTGTAACCTTAAAATGTTTGGTCAAATTGGACATAAAAATTTGTGGTAAGGGATTTTAATTGTAAATTTAAACTAATTGGACAGATTACCAACCAATAAACCTCTCTAAAATCATTTCTAGTTTCTCCTACTTCTATTTCCTACGCCTTATACATAGGATCTTGCAGTGCTGGATAAGGAGTACTAGAAGTGTCAGGTAGGGTTCCTGGGGATAACCAGTAGAGCGGTCCGTGCAGCTGTTGGAGTTTGGCTCCGCACCTCTGCCTCCGCGCGCTCTGCGGTGTGAGCTCTGGGGCAATGCACATAAAAGAATGACGGCAAAACTACGTAAAGGAAAAGCCAAAGGACCCTAGCCTAAGTAGGAACCACATCTCTCTGGTCACAGGGCTATTTTCGTATCATGGTAGGTTCAGGAAGCTTCTGTATAGTAGGGCTAATAAGCTTGGAACACTTGTGCAACTGTGTCAGCAGGAGCAGAAAACGGCCACCTCTTGCTTTTTGATTGTTGAATTTTATATATATATATAAAACAAGATTTTAAATATGTGAATTGGTCCGCAGTGCTGGATAACATGTGATATTTTATGCGTCCCACTTTCTTTTGTTGCGACAAATGAGCAAATTCAATGTTTAAAGTACTTTTGTCATTTTATACATAATTATTATATTATCAGGAATAAAAGAATAAATTTTAGATATTTTTTTTACAAAGGTAACTGCAGTGTCTTGAAATTCATAAAAGAAGATTCCAAGCTATAAACGATATCTCTCTAAACACGTAGAATGTAATTTGGCGAGAATTAATGTTAGATATGTGTTGGTGTTTGGGAAATGCTCTAGTAGAAGTTCTAAAAGGATGACCCTATAGCTCTGGACTGTTACAAATAAATTGATGTTACCACAGATACTTGTAGCATCCCTAGGTTTAGACCAAACGGCACGCTGGCAATCGCCTAATAGCACTGTCTAATACATAGGATCTTGCCGCGCCTTATCTCCTGGCTAACTTATTCTACAAGCTAACTAACTACTCAATGCATACATGCTACTTCTGTCTATTTACTATATATATATTTTGGTTTTATTCTCCCTTAATGCGGGTTAATACAATTATATACAAAAAAATGATCAATATTTACTTTCTCTTCCTCCTAGTAAGAGGAAATATTGTGATCGTGCCGAGATTTTAGAAATTGAGTGGTTTTAGAACAGCGAATGGTGTGTGTGTGTGTTTTAATAGAATGTCTCAAAAATGAGAAACTTTGCAGGAAGCTCAAACTTGGTATTCCGTTTAGTTACTACATCGCATTACACACGAAGATTTCATGGCAAAATTCATGAACCGGAAAGGGGCGACATGACTAAATGTTTTTAGATAGTTCTAAGAAATCTGAGACGTTAAAATTTTTATGTGTTTGTTTATTATTGGCGCTCTCAACAATGTAAACAATCTCTACCTGCCTTTGTTGGTAGGTTGGCACTTGTCCTCTCATCGGCTGTATATTTTTGTTAGGACATATAAACAAAACGTGAAATTTAAAGAAAATTAGTATTAGAGGCAAAGTAAGAAATCCGGCATTGTGAGACAATGCCTTGGCATTTTATACATTACCTGAAGATGTTAGGCAATGTATAGAATTTACCCCAATTTCGTACTTTGAATGCCTATTGGCCAAGCAGGCAAACTTACCTTCCGTGTACAGCTAGAGCGATTATAACATTTTCGTGAGGTTATGTAGTTCAGTCTTGAAACATCAAGCATTTTTGTGTGTACCCATATCTGTATAATTTTTCAAAATATATTTGAATCTGACCAAAACACATCTTTGTAAATCGTAAATTTCTATCATATGTCCTTCTTTAAACCCATAAACTCCCGTCTTGAGGTAGATCGCAAATATTCTTCCTCTTCCCTCACCTCGCTGATAGCCAGAGCCTGAACGACAGAGTGTTGACTGGCTTGGAAGCGACAAAGCGATGTCGTCTCATTCCCGGCTGCTTGAGAATCTTGTATGAAGGTTTCATAAATATGTATCACATCAAATCCGTCCTCTCGTTGTTGTGTCACTTAACTATGAGCGAAGGAAAAACAAACAAAGCCAGTGACCACATACAGAGGGACTACATGTGGCTTAGTATGTTTACAATACTGGTTAAGTTTTTAGTATTCAGCGGAATCGAAAATGGCCAGAAACTGATGAAAACAATATCCTTGGAGCGGTTTGTTTTGGATCCCTTTGGCTCTCACTCCGTGATTGCTTCCACTTAAATGGCCGCAGCAGTAACTATGGAAGGGAGGAGATGACGTGCGGCCGAATGAACAAGATGGATGGGGGATCGAAAAGAGTAACACTCATACGCTGTTCAAGTAAGATTATGTTAATGAAAATGAAGTAGCAAATATAACTTATTTTCTTTTTTTAAAAAACAAACTAACAAAACTTAAATCCTCTTAATGAGCCAACCAGCATTTGCATTGATTAATATTATTTATATCAAAGAATTTATAGATCTTGAAAACGAATATAATGTGATATCTGATTGCTAATAATATCGTTGCAAAAGGCCACAAATAGTAGCATTCCTTCGGTAAAATTTAGCATCATTAACCAGGCCATAATTAGATAGATTATATTAGCCATTAATAGATATAGATTTAACGTCTTTCCCTATTTTGCCTAAGATGACCTAGACATTCTATAGAATGCCTAGGCAGTATATAGAATATCTAGCCCAAGTATGAAATAAAAAAGGATATTTCTTACTTCGTTGTGGTTGGTTCCGCAAAACTGGAAAATATCTCTGATTTCTTACTTTGCCTAAACTAGCCTGAAATGCGTGGGAATTCTATACAATACCTGAGTTTCATACTTTGCCGGTAACATATATAACTGTATTAGGTGTAGTAAGAGAAAGTGGTGTGAGTGTTTCACGCCACCTTCTTTCGTACTCAGGCAGTACCTCAAAAACAGGTATTTCCGGTGAAAATTCTTTGTAAAAAATCATATGACCCGATCTCATAATTTCCTCGTTAATAAATTCACTTTTATGCTATATTTATAATGGATTAATTAAATTAAACTTAATGATACTATGTTATTGTTTAATTCAAATTGGAGGCTTTTTAAAGGATAAGTTAAGTTTTGATACTATTTTCAAAACTACACAAACACACACACACACACACACACACACACAGGCTAAAGTGGGCCATTAATCAATACTCTAAAGGCGGCAGTATAATATAGTAGTAAACTTTAAGAAACACATGGTATTGAAACGGTATGGACACGTCTTTGAAATTTCACCCTCTAATCTGATATCCAATACGTACAGGATATTCATACATACTACAATGTATGATAGAGTTTGCAAAAAGTTATTTCAAATACTACTTTGTACAGTAGTGCCAAGATTTGATTTTAAATGAGGTACATTGCAATTATTGATTCATATATGCATTACGAATATTTTCCCAAACAAAGTTACTAAAAAAAAATCTTGTATGAAACACTCACACGACTTTCTATTAGTCTCCTTGAAACAATCCGGGAACGATATCCATGCCCACCATGGAAACATATTTATACCGATGGATCGACTGTAGACGCTAGAGGTAATGCAGGTGCTGGAGTATTTGCTCCAGATTTTGAAATTTCAGAGCCTTTGGGGAAGCTCAAATCCAACTTTGATAGTGAAGTTAAAGCCATTCTTCTGGCCTAAAAAGTCCTAGAACAAGAACGGCTTGGAAAAGCGGTACTTTTTGTTGATTCCCAAGCGGCAATTCAGGCATTTACAAGGCACGACCCTAGTAAGTCTCATGATATTCTAGAGGGACGTCTTCTTGCGGATATCTCATTTCTTCGGGCTGGGAAATTTTTATGCAATGTTTCCCTAGTCATTGCGGAATAATGGGAAATGAGAAAGTAGACCAGCTTGCCAAAATGGGACCGCAGAAAGAGCAACCAACGACTCCAATAGAGTTCAACGTGGCCAAGAGGATCCTGAAAGAAAGGCTCTGGCAGGAGGTGTTTACAAGACTCCAAGAACAGGCCAAAGGAAAACAGTGGAGTATCTGAGCACACCAGAAGATCGGTTGACCCACAATCTGACCAGAAGCGAAGCGGTTG